>CAUYPK010170673.1:0-30110 GCA_963574355.1 Loris lydekkerianus
GAATAAACACTGATATATCCAGGAACAAAATCCAATCATTGGAAACATTTTGCCTATTTGTTTCATTTACATATATGACCTATCTTTTTTGCAATGTCATCTCCATAAAATAAAGACATCTTTTACACAATCACAATGCCAGTATCACCTAAAATTTAATAATATTCCCCAAGGGTGGCACCTGTGGCTCAAAGGAGTAGGGCGCCGGCCCCATATGCTGAGGTGGCGGGTTCAAACACAGCCCCAGCCAAAAACTGCAAAAAAAAAAAAAAATAAAAATAAATAAATAAATAATAATATTCCCCAATATAATATTCTACCATTTTTTTATTTTTTAAATTTATTTTTTATTTTTATTTTTGAGACAAAATAATTTGTCACCCTTGGTAGAGTGCTGTGATGTCATAGCTCACAGCAACCTTAAACTCCTGGGCTTAAGTGATTCTCTTGTTTCAGCCTCCCAAGTAGCTGGGATTGCAGGCTCCTGCCACAACACCTAGCTATTTTTAGAGATGAGGTCTCACTCTGGCCCAGGCTGGTCTTGAACCTGTGAGCTCAGGCAATCCACCCGTCTCAGCCTCCCAAGTGCTGGGATTACAGACATGAGCCACTGCGCCCGGCCCCTACCATTTCTTTTTTTTATCCACAAAATGTCTGTTATAGATATTTGCTTCTTCTGAACCAGGATCCAATTAAGGGTGACAGGTAGCATTTTATTGTTGTGTCTCTTAAGGCAAAGCCAGGAGTAAGGTGAGGTAAATGAAAGGGACCCTTATGAGAAATCAAGATAAATAATATTTTAATGCAATATTTGAAGAAACCAAATGGCAAACTACAGCCTATCAGGCACCGGCCTGTTTTTGTAAATAAAGCTTTATCAATCTGGGATTAGCATGAGGTGAGTGAGGCAAGGTTGTACACATGCAGAATCTTTTTTAAACTTTTTTTTTTTTTTTTTTTTTTTGACAGGGTCTCACTATGTTGCCCATGCTGGTTTCAAACTTCTGGAGTCAAGCAATCCTCTTGCCTCAGCCTGCCTAGTTTTGGAGATTACATGTGCACAGTCATTGTACTCAACTCCTTTAATTTTTTTTTTTTTTTTGAGACAGAGTCTCACTATGTTGACCTCACTAGAGTGCTGTGCCGTCAGAGCTCACAGCAAGATCAAACTCTTGGGCTTAAGCGATTCTCTTGCCTCAGTCTCCCAAATAGCTGTGACTATAGGCCTGTAATCTTTTGATCTGTTGTTCATCATGCATTATTTACATTACCTTTGATTTTTTTAAACTATTATGTTAAAATCTGATTTCTCTTGATCACTGAGTTTTTGTGGACTTTTTTTTTTGTTGTTGTTGTTTTTTGTTTGTTTGTTTGAGACAGACTCTCACTCTGACTTCCTGGATAGATTACCATGGTGTCCTAGCTCACAGCAACCTCAAACTCTTGGGCTCAGGACTTCCTCTTGTCTCAGCCTCCCGAGTAGCTGAGACTACAGGTGCCCACCACAACACCTGGATAATTTTTTTCAATTTTTAGTAGAGACAGGTCTTGCTCTTGCTCAAGCTGATCTCAAACACCTGAGCCCAAGGGATCCTCCCCCGGGTCTCCCAGAGTGCTAGGATTACAGGCATGAAGCGCAGTGCCTAACAGATCACTGAGTTTTTGCACATCCCCTTAAGTTTTACACTTAAAACAAAAGCCTTACTCATCTCGCTTTAGTGCCAGCCCAACTCCTAATGCTCTATTACTCTCTACTTTATATGACTTTAAATTTTTTAATTCTTTCAGTAAATACTGTATTTATGGAACACACAGCCAGGCAGACCAAATTGTCTACAGATTAAATTAAAACCCCCATACAAGAAAGAAACATTCTAACATTGGACATGACCACGTAATATACAGAAGTCACAAATGACACAGAACAGGAACAGGAAAGGGGATGAGCACATTTCCCTCAGCTGTGGCTGCCTGAGGCTCTTACTGCCCGCAGGCCGAGGAAAGACTAGAAATTAAGAACACACACAAAAAGCCCTTCTGTGACTCCTTTTAGCTCTTACTTGCTCATTTTTTTGCTCCCTTCCTAGCCAAACTTCTCAAAAAAATCCAATTTAGACTTGTTTTGAGGGACCCTACATCAGTGGTCTTCCGGTATGCCTCACAATCTGGACCTGCAGGCTTCTGTTCTAGTGTCTTACAACTTATTTCGTGATCTCTTGTATTTTCCCCACAAAGGGACCCAAAGGCTTACCTAGATTCAGGTTAAATATTTTGGGTTAGAGTACTTTAGATCTGATGTACTGTGCCTCGTACAGCATCACCTCAAAAGGCACATGGTATCCATGTTTGGAGCATTTTCTTTTTTTGGAGATAGTCTCATTTTGTCACCTGTAGTAGAGTGCATGGCATCATAGCTCACAGCAACCTCAAACTCTTGGACTCAAGTGATCCTCTTGCCTCAGCCTGCCAAGTAGCTGGGACTACTGGTGCCCACCACAATGCCTGGCTAATTTTTTTTAGAAACAGGGTCTCACTCTGGCTCAGGCTGGTCTCAAATTCCTGAGGTCAAGTGATCCACATGCCTCAGCCTCCCAGAGTGCTAAGATTTCAGTGTGCGTCCTTGTGCCCAGCCCGGTTTCAATTTCATCAATTCTGAGTCAATGTGAGAACTGGATTCTGAGAGGGACCATTCTATTGACTGCACCATGGAGGAAGAAGAAAACTGAAGACTCAGACTAGGCTGAGAGAAGCATCACGTTGTGGAATTTCTAGTGGGTGATACTTTTCTCATTCATTTTATGGAACAATATGTGAGTGTCTTGCACAAAATTAGATGTTGGGAACCCTCATGAATTGACTATTTATAAAAATGGCTATAGTTTAGCTTTTAAAAATAATATTTTATTTTGAAACAATTATAGATTTATAACAAAGGTGCAGGGATAGTAGAAAAGTTCCATATATTCTTTGCCCTAGTGTTAAAATTGTGTATAACTAGGATATATTCAGCAACAATAAGAAGTTAACATTGGTACAATAATAAACTAAAGTACAGATTCCATTCTGTTCCAGGATGCCACATTGCACTTAGGAACTTCCTTTCTTTATTAAGGTTGAAGTGATTTTTAAAATTGTGGTAAAATATGCATAACATAAAATTAACCATGTTAACCGTTTTTAAGAGCACAGTTCAGCGGTGTTAAGTACATCCAAATTGTTGGGCACCCATCGCCACCAATCATCTCTGCAACTTTTTTATCATCCCAAACTGAAACTCTGTACCCACTAGGCAAGTTTCTTTCTTTTGTTTTCTGAGACAGTCTCAAGCCTTCACCCTGGGTACAGTGCGGTGGCATCACAGCTCACAGCAACCTCAAATTCTTAGGCTTAAGTGCTTCTGTTTGCCTCAGCCTTCCAAGTAGCTGGGACTACAGGCACCCGCCACAACGCCCGGCCATTTTTTGGTTGTAAGTTGTCATTGTTGTTTGGCAGGCCTGGGCTGGATTCGAACCCTCCAGCTCTGATGTATGTGGCTGAAGCCCTAGCTGCTGAGCTACAGGTGCCGAGCCCCATTATGCAAGTTTCTTAAGTGTTCATTTCAAACCTACAATGCATTAAATGTAATAATTTAGTCTTAATGTTCCTGGAGAAGATTATCACTAGAGTACATTCTAGGACTTGGTGGTTATGTTTGCCTACCCAGCCTTGACCCTTTATACAAGTGGCATCAGCTTGATTTTGCTTTAGGGAATCACCTCTTACTCTTTACCTAAAGCCTTGGGGGGATTGTCAGGCGTGATGCCTTGTTCTCTTGGTGCCAAGGTGTGGCACGTAACTCAAACAGGGCATATGTGCAAGGGCAGAAAGGAGCAGGAGCCAATATCCTGATAATAGTGTCCTAAAGTAGCAGGCTCCTGCCACTTCCTTCCCCCAGAGCAGCCTGGGGTCTCATCCCTATTTTTCAGACTCTTACTGGCCCCATCTCTTTCTGATAAGTTCTACTTCTACCCACCCCTTAAGTTAGCAGAGTCAGGCACAGCCAAGAATCCTATTTGCTACAGAAAATTATTTTAACAAAAAGACCCATGGGGGCAAGTCAACTTCAGAAGAACATCTAGCAATGCATTTGACTCCATCAGCACCAGCCTGTTGCATCTGGAGAAAAGGCCCTGACGGAATTATGTCTAGAAACAGCCTCTCTGCCTGAGAAGGGGCCCTGAGCTCTGTGAGTGGTGACATAGAGTCTAGAAAAATACATAAAAGAAAAAGTAGAGAGAGACCTTCACCAAATAAATGCTCTCAGGTGCTTTCGGAACAATCTCTGCTATTGCCAGCCCTCTTCTAGGTGAGGTGACCTTAGCATAGAAACATTAGGAGTTGTGGCACCAGGAAGACTTTAGTGAGAATCACCGCAGCTCGGCATTCAAGTAACCGAGGTAAGTTACTCAACATCTCCAAGCCTCGGTTTCCTCACAGCAAAGTAAAGTGTGATGTCTCATGAAGGTGTAGGAGTCAAAGGGATTGTGTCTTGGGCTGGGCACAGTGGCTCCCGCCTGTAATCCCAGCACTCTGTGAGGCTGAGGTGGGCGGATTGCTGGAGATCAGGAGTTTGAGATCAGGACGAGCAAGAGCGAGACCTGTCTTTACTAAAAATATAAAAACTAGCCAGGTGGGTGTATTGGTAGGTGCCCATAGTCCCAGCTGCTTGGGAGGCTGAGGCAAAAGGATCACTTGAGTCAAGAGTTTGATGTTGCTCTGAGCTTTGATGCCATCATGACACTCAGCACCAGGGTGACTGAGTGAGACTCTGTCTCAAAAAAAAAAAAAAAAAAGAAAGAAAGAAAGAAAATGAAAAAAAAAAAATAAATAAATAAATAAAAGGGATTCTGTCTGCAGAGTGCCTGTCATGTCCTACGTATTCATCCTAGATGTGCCCAGTTTCTTGAACTGTTCTTTGCTACTGAAATTACTTCTAAAAAGGAGTTGGGGTCGCTCAGATAGTGAACTGATTCGTTTATCAGGTTATATTTGGTGCCTGAGCGTAAGAAGCTGGTTGACAATTCATAGGACACTGAACAGTTTGGAGACCTGGGGCCTCCTGTATCCTATGTGCTTGAATGTTTGTGTGGCCAACAGTTCAGAAAGGAACCGTGCACATCCTGCTGAGAGCTCCACAGCTCTGTAAGAAAAAAGAATTCGGTTCTACACCAAGTGCAAAACCTCAGGAGCTCTTCCAAGACACCACTGGCCAGTTCCACAAGCAATCACAGGAGGTGCAGAAGAGCTGCCCACCTTGAGTGAGTTCTTTAGTTCCCGACATGGCTACACTGCAGGACTATTTGCCTGAACAGAGGTTGTTTTCTCATATTTCTATAATGGAGGCCTCTTCTGCTCGGATACCCTTCTCACACATAATGCATCATTAAGAGCAGGGCCATCACTAGAATTGTGCAGTGTACAACCTACACAACAGTACACAGTGCCCTGGATAAGAGAATGGGCTTTAGAGTCAGAAAAAGCTGAGTCTACATCTTACTTCCGCTATAGATGTTCAGTAAAAATGTGAGCAAGTTGATCTTTCTAAATCTCACTTTCCTCATTTGTGAAGTTGGAGTAATTACAGTAGCTACCTCTTAGTGTTGTGAGGATTAAGATGAAATAATATATATGTAAAGGATTTGGGCACAGTGCTTGGCACACCAAAGATGCTTATTAAAAGCTATAACAATTATTATTCTCCAACTTTTACTCCACCTTTAAGAGCAAGGTACCTTTATCCTACCTGGAAGCCTCTTCTGATTCCTCCCCAAGCTGGGTCAAATACCTCTTCTCTGTGCCCCCAACTCTCCTGTGCTGCCTTTAATACTATGGGGCTTCCTTCCAGAACTGTGACCTCTTAATGTCAGGGACTATGTCTTTCATACTAGAGTTACCACTACCTAGAATAAAGCCTGGCACATCGTAGAAACTCAATAGATGCTAATTGAATGAATAAATGACTAAATGCTGTCTTTGATCAGACCAAGGGGAAGCTCACTCTGCCTATTTTCTGTTGGAAGGCAGAGATAGGAGAAAGAGGCAGTGAAATGGGTACTGAGTGCACGGACTGGATATTTGGCAAAGGCAGGTCAGCCCTTCCTGTGGTCACCTTCTGGGTAGAAATGAAACTGAGTGAAACCTTGTACCAAGCTGGGTCTAAGAAGATAAACAAGCCGAGTGTTCCACCTAGACAGTGGCCTGATTCTCCCTGACCAGGCAAAGTGGGATCTGTGGGGAGCCAGAAAAACATCCCTTCCAATTTCCTTCCGTCTGTGCTCAGCTCCTGCAAAGCATCACAGCCCACACCCTGCTTGTGGCCTTTCTTTCATGGACGGCGTCTTCAAATCTGAGACAGGCTCTTATCCAGTGAGATCTGTGAAGGCTGGTTGGAGCTACAGTGAGCCTGAATCACTCCTAATCACAATGGCCTTAGAATGACAGAGGTTTTCTGTTTCCAGGGTGTGTTTGAAAGTGGGATTTGGGTGACACAATTTGCTTCCACGTGGCCCGTGCCACATGGGAGCTGAGATGGGCAGTTTGCATAGGTCAGACTCTTGAACTTCAAAACAGCCATGCAAAATTGTGAAAACAAAACAACAGCAGAAGTACAAAGCTGGGGGAGATGTGGTTTAACAGGAGCATGTGTGAAAAGTGACTTGGCAGCCCAGATGCTGCTAGGCCCGGTGTGAGTCAGCTGAAGGGTGTGGAGGCCAAAAAACCTCAGACAGGTCTGGGCCAAGTAGAGCTTCCAGAAAAAGAAAGGTGACAGCTGACTCTGCTCCACACTGGTCAGACCACCCTGGAGAAGTGTTGACTCTGTCTAGAGGCCCATCATATTACAGGAAAGGGTGTGTGCTGAGTGGAGTTACCAAGATTGTAGGGGGTGAGGAGTGACTCAAAAGTTGGACAGGAGGAAGAGGAGATGGGTGCCCTGGGGGAGGAAGGGCTAGGGTGGGTGTAGAGTCTCTCTCCTTCCTGTAACTTCTGCCTGGAAGTCCTTGCCTTCCTATCTTCCTGATGAACTCCTATGCATCCCTTAGGTCTCAGCTCTTGCCACCTCTTCTGAGAAGCCTTCCCTCACCTCTCTAAGCAGAACCAGCCACACTTCCATTTGGACCTCCGACCTCTGCGTCTAGGAGTCAGGTCCCTTCATTACAGCACCTCTCACATGCAGCAATGTTTGAAGTAAGTGTTTGAGCAGGGACCACAACCAACTTATCTTTGTATCCCTAGTGCCTGACACAGTGACTGTTCTTCTGCAAATGTCTGACGAATTAAATTGCTGGCATGAAAACGGTCAACAAACTTTTTGACCATGAGGAAGAGAGATTGTATTTTTTTTCCTATGTGGCTCGAAAAGACGGAACTGGAAGAGAGGGTGGAGATTACAAGAAAGTGGATTCAAAATTAGGAAGTGCTTTATTTTATTAATAATGACAAGGGTCTTATTGCCTGATTTGGTCATCTGTTGCTACCTAATAAATTACTCCCAAACTTAGCAGCCTAAAACATCAAAAAACATGTATTATCTCATACCATTCACATGGATCAGGGATTCAGGAGCAGCTTAGGAGAGGGATTCTGGCTTGGGATTTCTCATTAGGAGGTAGTCAAGACGCCAGCTGGGGTTACAGTCACCTGAAGGCTTACTTGGGATCGGAGGATCTACTTCAAGGCGAGTCAGTCACATGGCACCTGCCAGGAGGACCCATTTCCTTCCCCGTGAGCCTGCTCATATAGTTTGTGAGTGACTTCACAACATAGTGGCTGGCTTCCCCCAGAGCAAGCATTCTGGGAAAGAGAAGAAGGAGACTTCAGTGTCTTTCATGACGCAGTCACAGTGTCAGCGTGGGCATGAACACAGGGAGGTAAGAATCAACGGGCATCTGGGAGGTTGGCTGCCACACCAAGTATTAACTATGTCCCAGGCATTCTGCTAAGTCTTTTACACTGGTTCTCTCATGTAATCCTCACAACCAATTTAAGAGGTTGGTGTTTTTATTATCCTTATTTTATAGATAAGGAAACCAAAGCCCAGAAATTAACTTATCCTTGTTCACATACCTGAAGAGTCTCTGTGCTTTGGTTTGAAACTAAAACCCTGATGTCTTCACACTTCCTGCTTTGTTATGCTACGCTGGGCTGCCTCCTGGATAGTCACTTGTCAGGGATGCTGGGGCAGTGATTCTCAATCCTGGCTGTGCATCTGCTGGGAAAGTGTTACAAATTATGATGCCTAACCCCAGGATTCTGATCTCATTGGTCTGGAGTTTGAGTCTATTTTTCAGCCAGGGTTGAGAACCCCTGCTATAAAGAAATTGCCAGCATTGATTAGAGGACAGCTCATACCCTTCCTGAGGTTACACATGAGCACGTGGGTGAAATGGGACATATTTTTATTACCCTAGCAGGTAGTGATTCTAATATAATCAATGTGTCAGTGACTTCCTACTTATTATCTTAGGACCCTTGAAAGGCAAATAGATGTTGCACAAACTGAGAAGGAGGCATAATCCAACTAGAGGGAAATACTCAGGACCTAATGTCAGGGCAGAATTTCAGGAATGTAAATTATTAACAAGAGAGTGTTTATGAAAGTCTTCTCTCGGATCCTCTAACCATTGCCAGCCTAATTCCTCACCTCCCTCATCCACAACTCCAGCTCCTACCCACTGTCTACTGTGATCAGAGACACCTTTCTTAATGCAGATACAGAGAAAAAGGACCCAAAGAGGAGTCGTCTCTGGGATATGCCCCTGAAGGAAAGGGATGGGGGAGAATTCTTTTTAACTTAATGCTCTGCTAGTATCCTTTGCTTCTTAAGAATGACAGTTCTTGGAAGTTGAATCACAGGATGATGTTCTCAGGTAGTCGTCATAAGTGTAAGAAGACTAGCTAGGGCTTCTATGTGGCTTTCCTTTCAAATCATGCCACACCTGCCTGTCCTGTCTATCTAAACACACTACTGCCAGTAACACCGATCTTGGTATAATATTTGTTCATCTTGGAGATGCTGATTGAGAGACTGAGCCAGTCTCTGATCTAGGCAATAGAGATGATACCATGAATAAAGCAAAGACCTTGTTTTCATAGAACTCTCCAGAAAGATAATCTCTAATGGTACGAGGATTAGACTGACATCAGAATCCTCAACAGGATAAAAGAGATGTTAGAGGGATATTTTCAAAGCGCCAAAAGAAAGGAATTTTTACCCTAGAATTTTATATCCAGCTAAGCTATCTTTTAAAGGACAGAGTTAATTGAAAATAGTGTCCAGTACCCTAGAGGCCCTCAGAAGATTTCCCACATGAAAACTTGCTTCGAAGACACAGTTGGAAGTGTCTTCACTTCCAGCAAGGAGAAAAATAAAGTCAGAGAATATTTTGAGATGAAGGCATTGAAATAAGTTGCTCAAGTTCATTGCTATGCAAATGAATTGAAAAAAATATATATAATGTCATAACTCAAGCTCTAGAAAATATAAATAACAACCACAAAAAGACCAGACCTAGGGAAACATACCTAGATACATGTCTCTTTTGGAGAGAACAAATAGATACTGATAAGCTTAAGAAGTTGAATGGAGGAAAGTATAGTTATAAAGGGTGAATCCCAGAAGAACAAAAATAGAATGTAAAACACAAACCACAAAAGCAGTTTTTTAAAATCCAATCAATGTAGGAAAAGAGTAGACATGAAACATGAAACTAAATGATAGAAATTGTCCTAATATACTGGTGATTAGAATCTATGTGAGTTAAATTCACCAATAAAAACATAATTTTTATTTTTTATGAGAGAGGTATTTGAAGCCAAAAGATATGAAAGGTAAAAAAAAAAAAAAAAGAAAGAAAACTAGGGAAGCAATTTCAATAGCTGACAGAATAAATGAAGGCATCCCAAGAGTCAAAGAAAAGTAGTAAAAGGAATGGTAGAATGAACATAAATAGTACATAAACATGAGCATGCAGTAAACAATATAGCTCCAAACAACAAAAATTAATAACTGGTAGAATTACAAGAAGAAAAATATAAATTAACATTTCTAGGCATTAAGATACCATTTTCAGAAATTATGTCAGACAAGCAAAAAAAATTAAGCAAAGATAAAGATTTGAATAATAAACCTGATCTAGTAAGCATAAAGAGAATTTTTCATGCCTGTAGTCCCAGCCACTCGGGATGCTGAGGCAAGAGAATTGCCTAAGCCCAGGACGGAGATGGAGGTTGCTGTGAGGAGTGATAGCACCGCACTCTACCAAAGGTGACAAAGTGAGACTCTGTCTAAAGAGAATTTTTCACTCAGTAGAAATTACATATTTTTTAAAAAGACTTGTGAGACTGTCACAAAAATTAGATTAGTCTAAAAAAAAAAACCCTCAAGGAGCTTCAAGGAGGTCCAAACAATTTATATCATGCAGACTTTCCTCTTACAATAATGTAATCAAATTAAAAATGAATTTTAACAGTTAGCTTCAAGGCTGAGCACAGTGGCTCATGTCTGTAATCCTAGCACTCTGGGAGGCTGAGGGGGTGGATTGCCTGAGCTCAGGAGTTTGAGACCAGACTGAGCAAGAGTGAGATATCATCTCTAAAAAGAATAGCCAGGCATTGTGGCGGGCGCCTATAGTCCCAGCTACTCAGGAGGCTGAGGCAAGAGAATTGCTTAAGCCCAATAGTTTGAGGTTGCTATGAGCTATGACGCCATGGCACTCTATTGAGGGCAATGAAGTGAGACTCTCTCTCTCAAAAAGAAAAAAAAAAAAGTTAGCTTTAAAAGTCCCATACAATTTTAAGCTAAAATATGCCTAAATAATTTTTTAGATAAAGAGAAAATCATAAGGAAAATTCCTAAATATTTAGAACTAAATGAAAATGAATGAATTTTATGTCTAAATGTACCTAAAGCTACAATTAGAAGAAAATGTATAGTTATAAATACATTAATAAGAAAACTAGACAGATTTATTTATTTTTTTTTTGCAGTTTTTCGGCCGGGGCTGGGTTTGAATCTGCCACCTCCGGTATATGGGGCCGGCGCCCTAATCTTTGAGCCACAGATGCTGCCTAGGCAGATTTTTTTATGAGTTAAATGTTTAATTGAAAATTTAGAAACAAAACAAATAGAATAATCCTAGAAAAACAAGATGGAAAAGAAACATAATCAATGAACTAGTGAACAAAATAGTGAGGAGATTAATAAAGCCAAAAGTGATTCTTCTAAAGACCTATCAAGGCTGGGCATGGGGGCTCACGCCTGCAATCTCAGCACTCTGGGAGGCTAAGGAGGGTAGATTTCCTGAGCTCACAAGTTCAAGACCAGTCTGAGCAAGAACAAGACCCCTGTCTCTAAAAACAGCCAGGTGTTGTGGCAGATGTCTGTAGTCCCAGCTACTTGGGAGGCTGAGGCAAGAGAATCTCTTGAGCCCAAGAGTCTGAGGTTGCTGTGAGCTGTGACACAACAGCACTCTACCAAGGGCGACAAAGTGAGATTCTGTCTCAACAACAACAACAAAAAGACTCATATGAGGAAGAGGACAAGGAGAGAGAAAGCAGTGAAATTCAAAGTATAACACAGAAGAAAAAGAGACTACAAAGAAAAATGGAGATTTAAAAGGTAACAAAAATATATTAGAAGCTATATTCCAGTAAATTTTAAAGTCTAGAAGATCATAAAATACCAAAATTAACATAGGAAGAAATAGAAAATGTTAACGTACCTATAAAATGAAAGCAAGTAAATTGCTAGTCAACGTATTCTTCTTCATCCCCTAAATTCTCTGGCCCTGATAATTCCACAGGTAAGTTTTACCAAACTTGCAAGTTAGAACCTCTATTTTGTGCAATATAGAATCAATAGGATTTATTCATTCATTCATCTGTTGTTTTTTTGTTTTGTTTTGTTTTTTGAGACAGAGGCTCACTCCTTTACCCTGGGCTTGAGTGCTGTGGTGTCATCATAGCCCACAGCAACCTCAGACTCCTGGGCTCAAGCAATCTTCTTGCCTCAGCCTCCCTAGTAGCTGGGACTATAGGCCCCCACCACAATGCCTGGCTAATTTTTCTATTTTTAATGGAGATGTAGTCTCGCTCTTGCTGATGCTGGTCTTAAATCTCTGGGCTCAAGTAATTTGCCTCTTTTGGCCTCCCAGAGTGCTAGGATTGCAGGCATGAGCCACTGTGCCCAGATTTTTTTGAGACAAAGGCTTGCTTTGTCACCCCTGTTAGAGTACAGTAGCATCCCCATAGATCATTGCAAACTCAGATTCCTGGGCTCAAGTAATCTTCCTGAATCAGCCTCCTGAGTAGCTGGGATTACAGGTGTGTGCCACCACATCTAGCTATTTTTTTCTATTTTTGGTAGAGAAAGGGGTCTTGTTCTTGCTCAAGCTGGTCTTGAACTCTGCGACTTCAGCTATTCTCCCACCTCAGCCTCCTAGACTGCTAGGATTACAGGCATGAGCCACAGCACTTGGACCATTCATTCATCTATTATAAGGAATAATAAAGAATTTACTATAAGGAATTGGCTCGTGTGATTATGGAGGCTGACAAGTCCAAATCTGTAGAGTTGATGTCTGGTTTGAGTCCAAAGGCCAGAAGCTGCTGCAGAACCGGGAAGAGCCAATGTCCCAGACTGAAGGCTGTTAGGCAGGAGAATTCCCTCTGACTTAGGGGAGAATCAGCCTTTCATTGTAGTGAAGCCTTCAGCTGATTGAATGAGGCCTACTCATACCAGAGAAAGCAATCTTTTTTTGACTCTGTCTACTTACTTAAATGTTAATATCATCCAAAAATACCCTTATAAACAACACCCAGATTAATGTACAACCAAATATCTGGGCATCCAGGGCCCAGTTGACTTGACACATAAAATTAACCAACACTGTGTTCCTCCTCACTGATGTGATAAAATATTAAAAACAGTCTCTAATGACTCATGCCTCTCTGGATACAGCCCTTTTCAAGGTGACTTCTTGTCTCCAGCCACCACCAAAGCCTTAGAGATATGACTGAAGGCATCTTGAGGCCTCTGAATGAGTCAGGTCACCCCAGCTGACAGCATAAGGAGGAGCAGTTCCTGCTGAGTGCTGCCTAAAACTCTGACTCCTGGAATCCTGAGCAATAAAAAGGGTGTGTTCATTCACTGAGTTTTGGGGGTGGCTTATTATGCAGCCATACCTAAGTGACAGAACTGATCCCACTGAGAAAGTAATGAGAATATATGAACTAAGATATGGCACAAGAGCATCAGCAATCATTTTTTTTTTTTAATTGTAACTTTTTTTTTTATTGGAAAACAAATATACGACTTGGAATGGATTTGGGGCAAATTGTGCCATAAGCAGATTTTCTTTAGGTGGATAAACAAAGTTTAAAAGCAAGTAACAATAAAAGAAAATGTGTCTGGCACAGAACCAGCAGTACAAAAAAAAAAAAACAAAAAACCGTGTACGAGTACCTGGATAATACACCCATTTTACAATAGTGCAACTTTTAAGTACACATTGTTGACTGTCCATAGTCCATGCAGAGTTACAACTCCACACTTCAACAACAACATGCTGACAGTTCCTAAAAAAAAACTACTTTAAAAAAAAAAGGCATAACCCAGAAGTTCCCTCATTGGACCAACTCCATCTAAGTTTAGATGTGCAGAAGGGCTTAGATATATCCAGAGTAAGCCACATGCAACATGTTACTTGATCAATTTTCTAAAATCAGGTTTCAGGACAATGACAGCAAGGTAAGGATAAGGGAAGAAAACATGGAGGAATGAAGTCCTAATTACTGTACCTGTATATTTTTTTGACGTAGTGAGAAACCGTTTACAGACAGGTTACAAACAAAGAAAAGGCAAATAAACCATGTTGTACAAGACATTTAACACATTCTGTACAATGTCTTCACTTCGCTGTCATCATTCGTACAAACTCTTCATAGTTTACTTGACCATCACCATCAATATCTGCCTCCCTGATCATTTCGTCAACCTCTTCGTCTGTTAACTTCTCTCCGAGGTTTGTCAGCACGTGGCGAAGCTGCACTGATAGAACCGTTGCCATCCTTATCAAACGCAAGGAATGCTTCTCTAATTTCTTCTTCACTCTCTCTTTCATTTTGCTTGCCATCATTGTCAGAAATTCCGGGACAACGGGACATACCCTCTCAGCCTACTTCACGAATCATGTCCTGTAACTCTGCTTCTGTGGGATTCTGTCCAAGAGACCTCATTACAGTTCCCAGTTCCCTTGTTGTTATAGTTCCATCACCATCCTTGTCGAATAGTGAAAAAGCTTCTTTGATTCTGCAATCTGCTCGTCAGTCAATTGGTCAGCCAAGCTGAGACGCCACCACACAACCACTCTCCTCGCTCGCTCCACTCCGACTCAGCATCAGCAATTATTGTGTATCTTGGAATTGACTGAAGAAAAATGCACAAAATCCTTATGAGGACAAATGCTAAAGTCTTTTAAAAGATATAAAAAAAGACTCAGATAGGGCGGCACCTGTGGCTCAGTGGGTAGGGCGCTGGCCCCCTAGACCGAGGGTGGTTCACACTCGGCCCTGGCCAAAACTGCAACAAAGAAATAGCTGGGCGTTGTGGCGGGCGCCTGTAGTCCCAGCTATGGCACTCTACCAAGGGCGACAAAGTGAGACTCTGTCTCTACAAAAAAAAAAGACCCAGATGATCAAAGACATGCCGTCTTTTGAACAGTTTTACTGAAGTATAACTGACATATAATTGCTTACACATTTTAAAGGGTAAGTTTTCACATATATCTATAGCTGTGAAACCATCACCATCGCAAGACCCATGGCTCCCAAAAGTTTCCTCATGTCCCCTTGTAACACTTCCCTCTCACTCTTCCTTGCACACTTGTCTCCATCCCCAAGATACCGTGAAACTTCTTTTTGTCATAATAGATTAATTTGCATTTCTGGAATTTTATACATGTGTAAATAGAATCATGCAGTAATCTTGTCTGGCTTCTTTAACTCAGCATAATTATTTTGAGATTCATATACATGGTTGTGTGTATCAATCGTTTATTCCTTTCTATTTCTGGCTAGCATGCAAAGGTTTATATATAACCATAACATATTTATTCATTGACCTATTGATAGACATCTAGGTTGTTTCCAGTTTTGAACTAGTACGTATAAAGCTACTATGAATATTCATATACAAGTCTTTGTATGAACTTACACTTTTCATTGCTTTTGAGTAAACACTAACAGTGAATGGCTGAGTCATATTGCAGATGGGCAGGTGTATATCTAGATTTTTAAAAAACTGACAGATGGGTTATCCATTTTACATTCCCACTACCAGTGTTTTCAGTTGTTCTACGAATTCACCAACATTTGGTATGATTAGTCTTTTTAATTTTAGTCATTCTAGTAGGTATAATGCAAAGTGATAACTCATCGTGGTTGTAATTTGAATTTCCCCAAAGGCAAAAAGGTTTATAACCTTTTTATGTTCAATCGTGTGCTGCACAGCATCGGTGTTTTGGTCAATGACGGATCCCCAGCCTTTTTGGCACCAGGAACTGGCTTTATGGAATTTTCCATGAACCAGAGGGGGGATGGGATGGTTTCAGGATGATTCAAGTGCATTATGTCTATTGTGCACTTTGTTTCTGTATTATTACATTGTAATACATATGAAAGAATTATCCAGTCACTATAGTGGAGTATCTGTGGGAGTCCTGAGCTTGTTTTCCTGTATTAGATGGTCCTGCCTGGGGGTGAAAGGAGGCAATAACAAATGAAGCTTCACTGGGTCACGTGCTGCTGTGCAGCCCCACGCGGCCCAGTTCCTAACAGCCAGGGGTCGGGGACTGCAGCCATATATGACGGTGTTCCCATAAGATTACATGGACTTGAAAAAAAAATTTTTTTTGAGACAAAGTCTCAAGTTGTTGCTCTTGGTAGAGTGCAGTGGCATCACAGCTCACAGCAACCTCAAACTCTTGGGCTTAAGCAATTCTCTTGCCTCAGCCTCCCAAGTAGCTGGGACTACAGGTGCCAGCCACAATGCCTGGCTATTTTTTTTTATTGCAGTTGTCATTGTTGTTTTAGCTGGTCTGGGCCAGGTTCAAACCCACCACCCATGGTGTATGTGGCCGGCGCCCGACCAACTGAGCTACAGGTGCCGCGGAGGTTGAAAAATTCTTATTGCCTGGTGACATTGCAGCTGTCATGATGTCATAGTGCAAAGCATTACTCATGTTTGTGGCGATTTTGGTATAAAAAGACCTACTGTGCTATTTTGTTGTTGTTATTGTTGCAATTGTTTAGCTGCCCTGGGCTGGGTTCTAACCCGCTACCTTCAGTGTATGTGGCTGGCGCCATAACCACTATGCTATAAGCACTGAACCCACTGTGATTTTTTTTAACTGCCCAATTTTAAAAAAACAACTGGTCTGGGCATGGAGGCCTACTTTGGTAATCTTAGCACTTTGGGATGCTGAGATGGGAAGATTGATTGAATCGAGGATTTCAAGACCAGCCTGAACAAGATAGTGAGACTCTTATTTCCAAAAAAATAAAAAAAATTAAAAATTAGCCAGGCATGGTGACTTGCCCTGCAGTCCCAGCTATTCAGGAAGCTGAAATAGGAGGATCTTGACATTGCAGTGAGCTATGATTGTGCCAGGAAGCTCCGGCCTGCGTGGCACAGTGACCTGTCTCTAAAAAAAGCCCCCCAAATTGTTCCTTTTTCTATTATTGAGTTTCGAGAGTTCTGAATGTATTCTGTGTACAAGTTTTTTATGAACATATGATTTGCAAATATTTTCTTCATTCTCTGTTGTCTTTTTAAAAATTTAATTTAATTTCATTTATTTCAAAACTGAGTCTTGCTCTGTTGCCCAGGCTACAGTGAAGTAATACAATCAATCATAGCTCACTGCATCTTCAAACTCCTGGGATTAAGGGAACCTCTTCCCTCAGACTCCCAAGTAGATGGATCTACAGGCATGTACTGGCCTGTCTTTTTAGTCTCTTAACAAAATCTTTCAAATAGTAGAAATTCAGGGCAGTGCCTGTGGCTCAGTGAGTAGGGTGCTGGCCCCATATATGGAGGGTGGCAGTTTCAAACCTGGCCCCAGCCAAACTGCAACAAAAAATAGCCGAGCATTGTGGTGGGTGCCTGTAATCCCAGCTACTTGGGAGGCTGAAGCAAGAGAATCACCTAAGCCTAAGAGCTGGAGGTTGCTGTGAGCTGTGACGCCACTGCACTCTATGGAGGGCAACAAAATGAGACTCTGTCTTTAAAAAAAAAAAAAAGAAAGAAAGAGTAGAAATTCATAATTTCCCCAAAGTCCAATTTATCAATTTCTTTTATTATGGATTGTGCTTTTGGTGTAGCTAACAAATCTTTTCCTAATGCAAGGTCACATAGATTTTATCCTATGTTTTCTTCTAAGAAGTCTTTTTCATTTGGTTCTATGATATATTTGAGTTAATTTTGTATATGTTGTGAAATATGGGTCAAATCCACTTTTTTTGTTTGTAGATATTCAATTATGCTAGTACTATTTATTGAAAAGACTATCGTTTCTGCACTGAGTTGTTTTGTACTTTTACTGAAAATCATATATCTATAGGTCTATTTCTGGACTTCTCTTCTAGTCCATTGATTGAGTTTGAACTATTTGTCTCACGTCAATGTTCTCAGGCAAACAAATCAGTGAAACATAACCTGTTTCTTTGAGAATATCAATAAAATTGAAAACCCCTACTTATATGAATCAGGAAAAAAAGAGAAAACACAAATTCATGGATCAGAAAGGTGATGTCCCTGCAGAGTCTCAGATATTAAGGAGATGATAAGGGAATTCTACAAACAACTATATGACAACTTCTATAACTGAGATGAAACAGATAAATTTCTTGAAACATATAAACTACCAAAGCTCACTCAAGAAGAGATAAACTGAATAGTGTTACATATTTATTAAAGAAGTTGAAGCTGAAGTTAAAAATTCTTTTCACTGGCCAGGCGTGATGGCTCAAGTCTGTAATCTTAGCACAAGACCAGCCTGAGCAAGGGTGAGACCCAGTTTCTACTAAAAATACAAAAACTAGCCAAGTGTCATGGCTGACACCTATAGTTCCAGCTACTGGGGGATTGAGGCAAGAGGATTGCTTGAGCCCAAGAGTTTGAGGTTGCTGTGAGCTGAGATGGTGCTGTGGCACCCTACCCAGAGCAACAGAATGAGACTGTCTCAAAAACAAAAACAAAAACAAAAAAAAATTTTTTTTTTTTCCCACAGAGAAAATCAGGCCCATGAAGCTTCACTGGTGAATTCTACAGCACTTAAGGAAGGAATAATACTGATTCTACACAAACTCTTTCAGAAAATTGAAAAGGAATAAATGTTTCCCAACTCATTCTATGAAGCTAACATTACCCTGATACTAAATCTAAACCAAAAATGAAACAAAACAAAAATACCTATAGACCAATATTCTTCATGTCAAATATCTCTCTTAAAATTTTATTAATATGTTCATGGAG
The DNA here is from genome assembly GCA_963574355.1 of Loris lydekkerianus. Lineage (NCBI taxonomy): Eukaryota > Metazoa > Chordata > Mammalia > Primates > Lorisidae > Loris > Loris lydekkerianus. The sequence goes on from CAUYPK010170673.1 coordinate 18,572, forward strand.
AAGCTGAATTAACAACTAAGATATTAGTTCTCTCCCCAATTATAGTCTATAAATTTATGCGATTTCATCCAAAATTCTAGTAGTATTTTTTTCAAGTAAAATGTTAAGTGAAATTTGGCTTGGCTCTTGTAGCTCAGTGGCTAGGGTGGCAGCCACATGCACAGAGGCTGGTGGGTTCCAACCTGGTCCTGGCCTGCCAAACAACAATGACAAGAACAACAACAACAATAAAATAGTGCCTGTAGTCCCAGCTACTCAGGAGGCTGAGGCAAGAGAATCACCTAAGCCCAAGAGCTGGAGGTTATGTTGCCCTCTACTGAGGGCAACATAGTGAGACTCTGTCTCAAAAAAAAAAATTTTTTTTTTGAATTGAATTTAACATAAATAATGGAATTTAACATACATAATGAAAGCTACACCAATGATGAGTGCAAGAAGAATGGGGACCAAAGACCCCATTCTTGGCAAAGGAAAGCACCCCCAGAAAAAGAAGAAAATTAAGAGTAAGCTGAACGAGTCGGAACAAAGAAAAGTCAGCTAGTTTACATTTAAGCTAGCCATTGCTAGCAAGCGTCCTACCTTTTCTGAAATTCTAGCCTGTTGGGGATATAGCATCCTTCCTTTTCTGAAATTCCAGCCTGTTGGGAATACAAACTCCCCTGCTGGGTCTGTGAGCACTCTGAGGAAAAATGGTCATAGAAGAGGCTATGGCAAAGACCTAGAAAGATGCATTAACTGGGTTGTCTCCTGCCTAGTAAACAGGCAAAGCAGATACCCACGGTGGAGATTTGCACTTGCCTGGGGCAGAGATCAAGGGAGTAGCTTGAGTCCTGAGATATGGGCAGAAGAGCTTATATCCCTTATTACAGCAGAAGATCCTCTGTAGTGGTGATGGGAGGAAAATTCCTCCCTCCCACCAATTCCTCAGAGGAGATTAAGGCTGGTGGCTTTTTACTCCACAGGGAAGTAGCAGAGTTTAACACCTGCCTAGAAATCTCAAGTGGGAGACTCTCCCAATAGAAGGCTCAGATTTCAACTTTCTCAAGTCTACCCTTAGGATTAACAATAATAATAGGAGCTGATATGCTCAATCAGAGAAACTGCTGGCATTTTTGTTCCCTCCCTCATCTTACTCTCTGGGTAAATAGACTTTAATAAAGTAATAGACTTTAATAAAGTAATAGACTTAATAAAAGCAGAGTGGAGCAAACACTCAGTGCCATTGCCAGAATCCCACAAACAGGCAATGGACCCCTGAGCTCCCACTTTTAATTCTACTCTATGTCTCATATCCCCTTCTTTATCATTGTTTCTAACTCTATATTTCTTCAGCTGGTTGCTGCCAGTTTCCACAGGTCTTAGAGGATCCTGCTCCTGGGGTGGGACCCCGACAATGACTGTACAAGACAATGCATTTTTGCAATATAAGCATGACCCAGATTTAAAACACTAGAGCATTATCTGCATCTCAGGAACACACTTAGTATCCAACCCCTCTGGTAACCAGACAAAATACCTTTGCCTGTTTGAACTTTATGCAAATGAAATGTGGATAGTGTATAAAAGGAAAGTATATAATTGAACAATATAAGAGCAGCTCCTTGATGATGATAATGTGTCATGAATTGAAGGATATGATTAATTCAATTAAAAACCTACAAAACAGGGCAGTGCCTGTGGCTCAAAGGAGTAGGGCACCAGCCCCATATACTGGAGGTGGTGGGTTTAAACCCAGCCCCAGCCAAAAACTGCAACCCCCCCAAAAAAAACCTATAAAACAAAGTAGCAGAAAACATAATAGCTCTGGTGAACCTGCCTTGCCAAGTTTGAACAGATCTGAATTGCTGTGGCAGACACATCTCAGGGTCATATTACTTCCATCTCCCACCCCCACCATCTCCAAATGCAACAAAGTCCCTTTTGGGGGCTAATAATATCCTAGCCTGGGTGTTAGGGACTCCCTATCTTGTCATTGGATTCTTGTCCTCATCTTTCAATGTCCTCATCTGCTAAATGGGCTTATCATTGGGTTTGCGTGTCTTGTCTCACTCACAAGGATTTGAGGAAAAAGATCAAAATAGGGTAATACATGTGAAAACAATTTGTATACTGTAAAGTATGCTTAAAATAAATTCCATTATAATGATTATTTTGAAAGATATGTTCCAGGCTAAACACAGTAATGAGGCTCACACCAGTAATTTTAGCACTTTGGGAGACCAAGGTGGGAGGATTGCTTGAGGCCAGGAGTTTGAGATCAGCTTGGGTGACCTACAGAGAACCTGTCTCTACAAAAAGAAAAAAAAAAAAAGGAAAATTAGCTCTGGGCATGGTGGCAGTGCCTGTAGTCCCAGCTACTTGGGAGGCTGAGACAGGAAGATCACTTGGGCCCAGGAGTCTGAGGCTGCAGTGAGCCATAATGATGCCACTGGCATCTATCCTAGACAAAGGAGTGAGACTGTTTTGCAATAAACAAAAGAAAAAAGACAAGAAGCATTCCAAACAATTCCACCCTGGGTTCTTAAAAAACAAAAACAACTTTATTCTCCGGAGAAGCAAGTTAGCAACAACAACAACAACAAAAACACTTTATTTTATAATGCAAAGTATTTTATAACATGTAAGAAGTATTTTGATTTGTGGGAAAATATGAGCCCCCACATTGAACTCCTAAGTACTGTGGTTTGTGTATATTACTTATTTATTTATATGTTAAACTTCAGATTAGGTGTAATAAACTGTCTGTGGTGCAATGCTATTGATTTCTCTACATTAGAAGCTGAATTAAATGTGCATTACTCTGGAACTGGGCACCACAGGGGAAGCTTAAAAAGTTTTGAGGGAGAGTAAGTGAAGCCATTAAGGCTGTCTAGGCCCCATCTGCTGCTGATCCCTGCACCCTAGGGAAGTTTTACTGCAATTTGGTCGCGTGTACATCCTCATCTCAATGCTTCCTCTAATGATATCTAATGGCTACTTAGCTACATCACTTACTCTATAAACAAACAGCTACCTTCTCCAACCTTGTCTTAAGCGTGTTCTAGAAAAGAGGGGTAATCTTGAGTATAGCCCATGTCAGCTGCAAAACTCTATGGTGAATAAAAAAAAAAAGGAATAAATTTGCTGGCGGAGACCGTGGCTCAAAGGAGTAGGGTGCGGACCCCATATACTAGAGGTGGTGGGTTCAAACCTGGCCCCGGCCAAAAACTGCAAAAAAAAAAACCCCAAAACTCTATGGTGAGTCTCTTCTGTTTCATATGTTCATTTGTTCTTCATTCAGCTAACATTTGTTGAACATTTACATCATTCTAGGCATTTAGCCAGTTGTATTTGTTGTCACCAAATTACAATACTTATCTCTGTGATCAGCCCTTGGAAGTGAATTACCATTCACTTGTCCTCAGAGAATATTAGATAATTGGGGAAAGTAAAGAAGTGAAGCCCTGGATTCGGATCCTTCCATAACCTCCCAGGTGGGTGACCTTTGTCAAGTTATCTTTCGAAATTAATTGAGCTTTTCTTTGTGGCCTAGCAAATGATCAATTTTTATAAATATAGTGTGTCTGCTTGAAGAGAAGATTATGGATTGTGTGTGTATAGGGTTTTAAAGTTTGATATGGAGAATGGGTACAGGCGATTGCACTAATGTACACAGCTATGATTTAACAATAAAAAAAATAAAGTTTGATATGGAGACATTAAATCAGTGCAATAAATTATTTATTAGCATTATCTATATTCTAATAATTTTTTCCTTATTTTTAAGTTAAAAATGTGACCAGACTATATTTAGACCTTGTTTAAATGAATTTTTCCTGACTTTCTGTGACCTTTTGGGCTTCAGAATTAGACTATCTTCACTTTAGTGTTTTTCCCCATTTGATCCTTTGATTATTACTCCTATTTTATCAGTTCTGTATGCTCCTTCTGGGGGCAGTGTATTTCAGTCCTATTATAGATCTCTTTAGCCAAAGTTCCAAAATCCTAAAATGTCAGGAAATCAAACCTTTTTCCACAAGTTGGCCACACTTATTTCGCAGCAAATCCTGACCTAATATGATGTGAGACTATTTAACATCTTTATTTCCCTCTGTCTTTTACCACCAAAATGTTAATTGCTTGTTTGTTTGTTTTTTGAAACAGAGTCTCACTTTGTCACTCTGGGTAAAGGGCCATGGCATCATAGATCACAGCAACCTCAAGCTCCTGGGCTCAAGTGATTCTCTCAGTCTCTCAAGTAGCTGGGATTACAGGCACTTGCCATAGGACATGGCTAGTTTTTCTATTTTTGATAGAGACAGGATGTCACTCTCGCTCAGGCTGGTCTCAAACTCCTGAGCTCAAGCAATCCATCCACCTACCTCAGCCTCCTAGAGCATTAGGATTACAGGCATGAGCCACTGTGCCCAGCATGCTAATGTTTTTGATGACAGGGTGCTGACCTAGACTCTGCTGGGCATCAGCGTGTGGACCACATCATCTTTCTGAAGTCTCCCAATACTAAAGGCTATTGGTTTGTATGCATGTCTACCTCGGATCTCTTTAATGTCTTCCACATCACTCTTGGTTTTGTACTTTTCACATTTCTCCTCCGAGTTTTGGTGGGTTTCTCATTTGTCTTCCCCAAATTAATGTTTGGAAGCTCTGCCTCTGAGTGGTTTTTCATTTGTTGTTTATGGCTAGCTTCTCCGTGGAGATCTTTCCAGATGGCAGAGTGACCCCTCCTTAGGACTTCTCGCTCCGTGTCAGCCAGTGTTCCCTTCAATCTGGCAGGATGAGAGGATGAAGCAGAAGCCCTGTTTGCCAGAGCACTTCAGATACAAGACCCAGAAACCCAGCTGGAGGTGGCTTCAGGGGAAAAGGAATGTTACCAGGAAGAGGCTGGGGAAGCTGAAAAGCTGTTTGAATCATTCCAGAAATGAAGATTTCTCCAGGGACTTTGCAGAGAGTCGGGAATGCTGGACTAGTTTTCATTTCTTTCTGTCTTCTTGGCTTCACTGGTTTCATTTCTCCTATTACAGTCGGATTTTTGTTCCTTGGTTAGAAACATGAACACTAGTAATATGAAATTTGTGTCCTTTCAGCTCTGCAGTCCAAGAAGTGATAGAGTTTCTATCTTCCAGCTTCAAGAGAAAGTTTCAGGGAAAGACTTTATTGGCCTGGCATCCACGGGAGGAGGCCAATTATCAAAAGAGGTGGGGGAGAGACACCGAACAGATTAAACAGCTACATCCATTTCATACATTTTCTAAAATGTTGCATGTATTTTCTTGGAGTGTTTCTCCTGATTCTCCAGGGTGGTTCTCTTCTTTTGATTTGCAACATCTTTTTCACTTTGCTCATTTGGAAGACAGCCCCGCTGGATGGATGTGTGGCCTGGTGCAGCTGTCTGCTCAGAGAGAAAGCCCTCCAGGGCAAGCTTCCTGCTCACTGTGTCTGCTTTCTGCTTTCCTCACCTACCGTGGGGAGGATTCTGTCAGGATCCATAGAACACTAAATGCAAATGCATTTCCAGATGCAAATGAATGGCCCATCTTGAAGTATGTCTGTTAGGTTTCCATTTGCTACAGTAACAGAAACCCCTTTTGTATTGGCTTAAAAAAATAAAGATTTATGGGTGGTGCTTGTGGCTCAGTGGGTAAGGAGCCAGCCCCATATACCGAGAGTGGCAGGTTCAAACCTGGCCCCAAACTGCAACAAAAAAATAGCCGGGCGTTGTGGTGGGCGCCTGTAGTCCCAGCTACTCGGGAGGCTGAGGCAAGAGGATCGCTTAAGCCCAGGAGCTGGAGGTTGCTGTGAGCTGTGTGACGCCACGGCACTCTACCGAGGGCGATAAAGTGAGACTGTCTCTGCAAAAAATAAATAAATAAATAAAGATTTATTGGATCCCATTACTTAAAAAAATCCCTCACTAGAGGGTGATCAGATGTGGTACAATCAGGGCTCCAGCACTACTTCTGGGATTCTCTACATTTGCCTCTCCCTTGAATTGGATCTCCCATATGCTGTGGTAGCTAGAGAGTTGCCACAATTCTAGGCCTTGCCTGATGACATCCAGAGGGAGACAGTCTCTTCTGGCAGCCATCTCTTAAGCACCAGGATTTTTATTAAGAAAAAAAAAAGCACCAGCTTTTCTAGAAGCTTCCTACAAATTTCTCCTTATATCGTATTGCTCTAATTGATTACCAACTCTTTTGTGAAGCCATCCCTGTGTCCAGGGAAATGTCATGTGTTAATTGATCAAGGTTAGAAACATGAACACTAGTAATATGAAATTTGTGTCCTGAAGCAATCAATGAAAGGGGATAAAAATCCCCTTAGGCCAAGGATGCTGGGAATAGGTTGGTTCTGGAAGCCCATAGGCTATCTGAGGGACGGGGGAACCTGGGATGCTGCAAAGAAGAAGGGAATGGAGACTGGGTAGGAGACTCCTGACAAGCACTCTGCCTAGTCCCTGCCACATTAAACCTGTTGGGAATTCCCCATGAGAATCAGGGAGGGGTAGATATATTAGAGGCTTACATTTACCTTGATATCTCACTCCCAAACCCTTAGAGACCAACCAACTCAACCTCTTCACCAATCTTTTGCAGGTTAAGAAACTGAAGCTCATTGAGGACTGTGGCTACCACAAGTCACGCTTGGTAAAGTCATTTAAACCTTCCCAGTTCTTTTTCTGAGACCCATCTGTGATAGTTAATTTTATGTGTCAACTTGGGCAAGGCCACGATACCCAAATATTTGCCCATACATTATTCTAGATGTTTCTGTGAAGGTATTTTTTTTTTTTTTTTTTTTAGATGAGATTAACATTTAAAGTTATTCTCCTAAGGTAGGCGAGGCTCAACTAATCGGTTGAAGACCTTAATAGAAAAAAAGACTACCTGTCCAGAAGAAGAGGGAATTCTGTGCGCAGACTGCCTTTCTTCCCTGGGTCTCCGGCGGCCAGCTGACCCTACAGAGTTTGAACCTTGTCGACTTCCACAATTGCACAAGCCACTTTCTACATGTGCATACGCAGCCTATCTTTCTTTTTCTCTGGAAAACTGACCAATACCATCATGACTTCCTTGAAGGCTCAACCTGCTACTTGTCCTGACCTTGGACTCAGACCTACATTTTAATAAATACTATTCTAAAAGAGTTGCTGCTCAGCAATAGGTATAGGATGGTTAAATAACTGGGTTTGAGTTAGTGATGAGTTGGTGGAGTGCACAGAGACAATTAGCAGGGGTTTTCCCTGTTGTACTTATAATATAAAGACAAGAAGGGGGCTTATGCTGTTGATGTTAAACATCAACAAAGGTCTTTTTCTCCCTGCTGCATCTCTCAGTGTTTGGGATGATGTGTCCTTGTGATCAGGATCTGCTGTAGGTCATCCGGCTCCTATCAGTTGACCTTTGGGCTGCCCACATTCATCGTCCCTTAATGGCACCCTTTCAGGCATTATCTCTCCCCACTGTGGGTAATTGCAGATGATCTGCTTGCTAGGAAGTGCTCAAAAGGCCAGACGCACCTCTCCTGGCTGCAACTGGTAGGCGCAGTGTGACTTGGGGTACCCACTGTCCTCACTGAGCGTCAGTTTCTTTTTTTTTTTTTTGAGACAGAATTTCACTATGTCTCTCTTGGTAGAGTACCATGGCGTCACAGCTCACAGCAATCTCGAACTCTTGGGCTTAAGCTCCTGAATAGCTGAGCCTACAGGATTCTTTCACACACTCTGCTAATTTTTATTTTTATTTATTTTATTGAGACAGAGTCTCACTCTGGTACCCTGAGTAGAGTGCTGTGGCATCATAGCTCACAGCAACTTCAAACTCTTGGGCTCATGTGATTCTCTTGCCTCCGTTTTTCTATTTTTAGTGGAGAGGGGGTCTAGCTCTTGCTCAGGCTGGTCTCAAGCTCCTGAGCTCAAGTAATCCACCTGCTTTGGCCTCCCAGAGTTCTAGGATTACAGGCGTGAGCTATCCTGCCTAGCTACACTCTACTAATTAAAAAAGAAAAGTTTTTAGAGACGGGGCTTTGCTATGTTGCTGAGGCTGGTCTTGAACTCCTGGCTGCAAGTAATCCTCTGGGATTACAGATATGAGCCACCATGTCTGGCCAGAGTTAGTTCTTAAAATGAGCAATCCTTAAAAAAAGGGGGTGGGGGAAATGGAGCAATCCTTTAACCCTGAGCAATTTTCTTTCCAATGATCAATTGAAATTCCTTCTGGGAAGGCAAACTAATTTTAACAAACTATAATCAGGAAAAGGAATTTGCAACTAAAAACAGAGCTTTTGTTAAAACGAATTTTCTTATTCTCTTCTCTATTACTCTATACACATCATCAAACAGTCACTAAAGATAATTATGGGATTAGCGGATATGGGGTATGAAGATAGCTATGACTTTGCTCAAATAATTCTAATTTTGACTCTTGGTTACACTTTGTGTATGTCAGCTGTTACTGTTTCTAATAGATGGCTCTCTACAGATAATCCGAAGAGTGTTGATTCAGTCTGATAAGAGTTAATCAACATTTGCCTATCTGTGTTTTATCAGACAATAATATAGTTCTAGGTACTGGTCCCGAACGTACCACTACATAAGTAACTGTGTGACCTTGGATAAGTCACGTAAGCTCATTAAACCTTACTTCTTCACCTCTGAAATGAGGGATGTAGAAGAGACATCCTATTATAAACGTCAACTCTGAAATTCTTACTTTGCCGGTTGCCTTGAAGGATGTGGGGCTATGCAATCCCGAATGCATCCAGGAGAGGTCAGGAGAAGTCATTAAAAGCTCCGAAATCTACTTTAATCCTACTTAGCTGTGTGAACAGTTTTATGTTGTTCCCCATTCTCCATGTTACTTGCCTGGCTTTGAAAGATTGGACCAGGCATTAAAGCAGATATTTTTCTTGAAAGATTAAAGTAGAGCTACACTTTGAGCGTTGTGCCTCTTTGTCAAATGTAAACCATTTTTCTACTGGCCAGAGCCTAGTGAGCAAAGGAAAACTGCCTGGGCAAAGGTGATATGTGGGAATGATTTTATACTCAGAGTAAATATAAACAAGTAAGCTCGCCACAGCACACACCGTGTCATCAAAGCTCTCTCTTTATAACAATGGATTCCTAAACTCTACCTAATGAGCTAGTATTTTGCAAAATATTTACCTCAGCAAAATTCTTGTTGCAATGGGGTTTGATAGATATTTCTTTTCTTTCTTTTCTTTCTTTTTTTTTTTTTAGCAGAAGCCCAGGCCAATCTTTTATTCTTCATCACTCAACTTTTAAAATTATCCCAAACAAAAGAGAGAAAACATAAATATTCTACCAATGTAATGAGTATACAGTAAATAGTATAACTGCTAGCATTATTTGTAGTGTTTGTGCTAAGAGGTCTGATGAGGTGTTTGATGGCCAGTCCTCGTACGGCCTCCCAAACATGTCTAGATGTTGGCTTCAGGCTGAACAAGCGTCCATCACTTGACACCTGAAATTCTGCAGGTGCAAGTTGAATCTCACTCAACAACACTTCAGGGAAGACATACGGGGTTCCAAAAGTGCCACTGAGGGAGAACATTTCAAACCTGGTAGAAGCTACTTCAATCGAGTCACCGCAAGTGTTTAAGTCAGTCGTTCTACACTTCAACAGTTGTGCAAACCTGTAGATGACATTGACCTTCCACAGTGTGCAGTCCATCAAATGCCCCAAGGACAGAAACCTCATCTGCTCTCTTCTCTGACATCTGGTAGCTTATGTGACAACAGGGATCTTTCTGACAAACTGTGTAATTCGCAGTGACTCCTGTGAGCTCCACAAAGGTGTATTCATCAAAAAAGATGATGCCCTAAATTCCGGGTTTCCAGTTGAGGGTGCTTCTGCACTGCTGGTGTAAGACGTCCAGTTTACTACAGGGTGGTATGGGTGGGACTCCAGTTGTGACAGGAGGAGTTTTCCCTCCTCTGTCTTCATATCATAATGAAATGTTCTTGCAGAATCGGGTGCATAGATGCCACTTCCTGTCATTTTCATTGAGAGGTAATGTATATTAGATGCAAGGAAATTGATCTCCATTCCCATAGCCCAAGCTGAGTGGAATTGAATAGCTGACTGATATGGCAAAACCTTCGTCCAAGCCATTGAGAAGAGTATGGTGTCCACGTGGAAATCCTTCACCAGGGTGACAGCAGGATCATAGAAGACTATATCGAAGCATGTGAAAATGCCAAACCTTCCCGAGGTCATAACCTCAGGCTCCATGGGTACATTGAATTGATTTTCACCCATGAAAAGGTTATGCTCATGGTAGCACGCCACCAGCCTACCCTGAGAATCAAACACCACATTAGTGTTGTATTGGTAATGGCCATCATGGGGACACTGAGGGTCACTGGCATTGCATGGCTTCTTGTCCGCAATATTTGCCACAACGTAGATAGAGTTATCCTTGGCCAGACAGCTGAGGCGTTCTTGTACTAGGGTGTGGCCAAGCCTGAAAAGATTCAAACTGTGAAGCCTGACTGACCTCACTTAGTACTGGCTGACTCCATCTTGTACAAGGTTTGGAACTTTGCAGCTCCCACTGCCCCTGCCCTCCCCTACTGTAATAGGCCCCTGAGCAGGTACACCCCGATGTGTCTTTTGGTTGTTCCTGAGTTGTATCCTTTATAATAAAACTATAATTGTAAGTACTGTTAGGATTATTACAGGGGATCCAGTTTACGTGAGGGTGTGGGATATCCTCCACGTACAGGTAGAGAGATTCTCTGGTGAAGTTCCAGCCATATATACCATCTTCTGGAGTCACAATAATACCTGCACCCTGCTGTGCTGCTGATATGATCGCTCCTTCCAAAGGTCCAGATTCCGATTCATTAATGCCAACGCCTCCTCATGAGACACTGGTTTTAGGGGGGCATTAGGCAATACCACGCATGCTCATGAACAGCTGCAATAAAAGTGTCCAGAGAGCTGGCTTTTAAGACACGGGAAAACAAAATCGCCACATAGGACAGCAACTGAGAAGTGACCATGTTGAAGTCCAGCGACTGCTGAAACGCAGAGTGACAAGTCCTGATATTTATAGACAGAAAACACGTGGTTCCCAGAGCTCAGTACCTTGAAAATAAATTACACACTGATAACTGTAGCATTCTGGGAAGCTGAAGTGGGAGGATTTCTTGAGCTCAGGAGTTTGAGACCAACCTGAGCAAGAGTGAGGCCCCATATTTACTAAAAATAGGAAAACTAGCAGGGTGTTGTGGTGAACACCTGTAGTCCCATCTACTTGGGGGACTGAGGCAGGAGAATTGCTTGAGACCAAGAGTTTGAGGTTGCTATGAGCTAGGCTGGCATCACGGCTCTCTAGCGCAGGAGACAGAGAAACTGTCTCAAAAAAACAAAAAAACAATACACTATTGGGACCTGATCAAACTAAAAAGCTTCTGCACAGCCAAGAACATAGTGAGTAAAGCAAGCAGACAGCCCTCAGAATGGGAGAAAATATTTGCAGGTTATACCTCCGATAAAGGTCTAATAACCAGAATCCA
>CAUYPK010170674.1:0-30776 GCA_963574355.1 Loris lydekkerianus
AGACATATGAAAAAATGCTCATCATCTTTAATCATCAGAGAAATGCAAATCAAAACTACTTTGAGATATCATCTAACTCCAGTAAGATTAGCCCATATTACAAAATCCCAAGACCAGAGATGTTGGCGTGGATGTGGAGAAAAGGGAACACTTCTACACTGCTGGTGGGAATGCAAACTAATACATTCCTTTTGGAAAGATGTTTGGAGAACACTTAGAGATCTAAAAATAGGTCTGCCATTCAATCCTATAACTCCTCTACTAGGCATATACCCAGAAGACTAAAAATATCACCATAACAAAGATATTTGTACTAGAATGTTTATGGCAGCCCTATTCATTATTGCTAAATCATGGAAAAACCCCAAGGGCCCCTCGCTCCACGAATGGCTTAATAAATAGTGGTATATGTACACCATGAAATACTTTGCAGCCTTAAAGAAAGATGGAGACTTTACCTCTTTCATGTTTACGTGAATGAATCTGGAACATATTCTTCTTAGTAAAGTATCTCAAGAATGGAAGAAAAAGTATCCAATGTACTCAGTCCTACTATGAAACCAATTTATGGCTTTCACATGAAAGCTATAACCCAGTTACAACCAAAGAATAGGGGAAGAGGGAAAGGGAGGGGAGGTTAGAGGGAGGGGGATTGGTGGGATTACACCTGCAGTGCATCTTACAAGGGTATATGTGAAACTTAGTAAATGTGGAATGTAAATGTCTTAGGACAATAACTAAGAAAATGCCAGGAAGTCTATGTTAACCAGAGTGATGAAAATGTGTCAAATGGTCTATGAAACTTGTGTATGGTGCCCATGATCACATTAATGTACACAGCTATGATTTGATAAAAAAAAAAACAAAAAAAAAAAAGTTAAAAAAAGGGGGGGGGATGGTGCATTTGGCCCTATCATAAGCAAGAGCCCTCTGATGCAGAGAGACCAGGCAGGAAGTGACTGCAGTGCCGGATGAGAGATGTGAGGGCCTCAGCCAGAGTGGTGGGAGCAGATATGGAAGAACTGTCTTTGAACTTGTAAGGGGATCAGGATGGGAATGCAAAGCACCAAAGAGATGAAGAAGCACTTTTCCCAAGATTGATGCTTTTCCTTTGCCTTTTAGGTTACATCAGTTCCCTGAGAGAAAATCCCTAGGACACAAGTACAAGGAGATGAAAGCAAGGAGGGTGATTCCCTGCTTATCCAGAGACCTTGCAACTGCAGCAGGGCCAATACAGCACAAAGCGGGATGGGGTTAAACACGCTCACAGCATTCCTCTGCAACATCCGTTAGGCCGTGTTCAGAGGGGTTTCTGACAATTCAAGTGCAGTTCTCAAAAAAGTAGTTTATTTCTGCACCATCCAAATGAATAATAATTAAAAGCAGCCTTTTATCGAGTGTCTTCTTGGTGCCTGCGACTGTGTAAGGTGCTTTGCATGTTATCTCGTTAATCCCCCCGAGCTGGCAATTCTTTTCTCTGTACTGGTGAGGATGCCGAGGCTGAGCAAAGCTAAGTGACCCTCCAAGGTCACAAAACTTTATGAAATCAGCTTTTTTTCATAAGTTTTATGAAATCAGTGGTTCAGCCCAGCTTTGTTGCCCCAGGCCTGGTGCCCCATACTTCACAAGCCACAAATCACAGGAAGGAAGGGAAGAACATCAGTTTGGAGGGTCACCAGGTCCAGGAAGGGAATGGACATGCATTGAGGGACTTTTTTTGTTTGTGTGTTTCTTCTCTTTTTTATTATTATTAAATCATAGTTGTGTATATTAATGCGATCATGGGGCACCATACGCTGGTTTTATAGACCGTTTGACATATTTTCATCACACTGGTTAACATAGCACATCGAGGGACTTGGTAACTATTAAATGATTTTCTCCAACTTCACATGAGGCATATGTCTGTCAGCGTTCTCCAGAGAAACAAGCCAACAGGCTGTACCTATTTATCTACACGTGTTTGTTTATTTATTATTTTTTTGAGACAGAGTCTCACTTTGTCACTCTCAGTAGAGTTCGTGGCATCATAGCTCACAGCAACCTCAAACTCTTGGGTTTGAGTGATCTTATGTCAGCCTCCCAAATAGCTGGGACTATAGATGTGCACCCCTACACCAGGCTAGTTTTTCTATTTTTAGCAGAGACAGGGTCTTGCTCTTGCTCAGGCTGGTCTTGAACTCCTAAGCTTGAGCAATGGATCTGCTTCAGCCTTCCAGAGTGCTAGGATTACAGGAGTGAGCCACTATACCAGGCCTATTTACGCATATTTATGAGAAAGGGAGAGATTGTATGTATGCATGTGTGTTATACACATATAAATATAGAGAAAAAGAGAGAAATAGAGAGTTGGATCATGTAATTATGGAGGCAAATCTCAAGACCTGCAGAGTGAGTTAGAAGCTGGAGGCCCAGGAAAGCTGATGGAGTGTGTACATAGTTCCAGTCTACAGGTGGCAGGCTCAAGACCCAGAAAAGTCAGGTGTTTTGGTTGGAGTCTGAAGGCTGAGGTCTCTGATGTCTCCGGGGAAGGCAGCCAGGCAGGAGGGAGTCTCTTTTAGTTGGGGGGAGGTTCTGCCGTTTCCTCTATTCAGGCCTTTAAGTGATTAGTTGAGGTCCACCCACATTAGGGAGGGCAGCCAGCTTTACTCAGTCTGCTGACTTAAATGTTAATTTCACTCCAAAATGTGCTCACAGAAACACCTAGAATAGTGTTTGACCAAATATCCTGTGGTCCAAGTGGACATATACAATTGCCCATCACACCGGGGAAGATGGAATGATAAGGGAGTTACAACACTAAAAGAATATGGTGGTGTAAAGCTATTAAGTGTAGGGGCAAGTGGCTTTACGCAAAGTGTGGGCCAGGTGAGGGTCCTGATCTAGGAGCTCTAGGCTTGCCCTGCTCGGAGCTGGAGGTGGATTCAGCTTCTCCTTGACCCCAAAGTGGCCCTAGCGTTCTCTGGGCCAGCCCCAGCAGTCTCCTGGGCTGAGGTTCTTCTGAGTCACCGACTGGGTGCTTTTCATTCATTTCCTCATTTCTTTACTCACCCTGCACTTTTTAATCTTTGTTCTTGACACTGAGAAGATAAGCAGGAGAGACACAACAGGTATCTGCTAATTGGTGGGAAAGATAAAGGAGAGGATCCTGGTAGAGTGTGAGAGATGCTGAGATTATAATGTGCAGGAATGTAGGTAAGTCAGCTCCAGGGGTCCGGGAGGAAGGAAGTCAGTGCTCTAAGGAGGACTGCAAGCTAGCCAGGGAGTAGGGACAGAGAAGTAGATCTGACATAAGAGGTCAGACAATTTAACTTCTCAAACTCATCCGAGAAAAAGTGCTCTATGTACTTCATTGCTGAATATCACTGCTGTCACCTCCAAAGTGCTCTCCCTGGGAAGCCATGCCCCAACACCAGGGCCTAGTTCACCCTTCTGAGCTCTTTTTCTTGCATGAGTTTGTGAGCTTAATTGTCAGACCTCTATAACAATGGTTCTAATGGCCATTTCAGTAAAAGCTTTCCAAAATTGCTCTAAAGGGTGGACTAGGCTCTGGAGCCGGTGTGTGACTTCCCAAGGGGGCTACTTCCAAGGTGGCCATAGTGATACTCAGCAATGAGGTACATAGTACTTTTTCTAGAATGAGTTCAAAAACTTCATTGTCCAACCTCATACATGATGGCTTAAAAGCCAGGAATGCAAAATGTCACCCATTAGGGAACTCTAAGAAGTTTGGTTGGAAGAGGTGCTTTGGAATCCCCTGGAAGCATTATGAAAATACTAATGCCTGGGTCCCACCCCCGGAAGTTTTGATCTATTGGCTTGGCCTGGGGTGGGGCCCTGGAGTCAGTAGCTGTTCTAAAGTGCTACTGGGCAGCAGGCACAGGGCAAGCCATGTAGGAGAAGCTGCTGAAGAACTTGAACTTGGAGGAAGCAGTGGAGGATCTCTTTTAGGATATGGTCAAGAATCTGAGTTTGTGATGGGGACATAGGATAGACTTGTGCAGAGCTCAGTGGAGAAATAAGGACCCTCTGGACTCCAACCGTGGCCTCATCTGCCCTCAGAACTGTTCCTTCGGAGCGGCTGTTTCTTATTCCCCACTTAAAAGTGAAAGTCAACTGGGAAATAACAAAACACATAATAAAATAAAAATAAGCTGAAAAATGACACAATAAAAAGAAGCAATAAAATAGTAAAAGTAGGCCGATGCAGTAAAACCCCCAAAACTCAACCAGACAGAATCACCACCAAGGGCCAGGCAATAAAAACAACAGCTAACAACGTACTGGCCCACGTGGTGAACATCTCCATGAACTGAGGCAGCTGAGCTTTGCCACCCCCCAGGATAGAGGGAGGATGATTGTTTCCATTTTACAGAGGAGGGAACTGAGGTTTGGGGAGATGAAGTGCAGTGCTCAAGGTCACAGCAGGCAGGGCAGGGTGATGACTGTATTTTAATCACAAGAAAATGGAGGTCAACTTGCCAAGACCATAGAGCCAGTCAGGGGCAGAGTAAGAAATTGAACTCAGATTTTTTTTTTTTTTTTTGAGACAGAGACTTACCATGTTGCCCTTGATAGAGTGCCATGGTGTCACAGCTCACAGCAATCTCAAACTCTTGGGCTTAAGCAATTCTCTTGTCTCAGCCTCCCCAGTAGCTGGGACTACAGGTGCCCATCATAACACCTGGCTATTACTTTGTTGTAGTTGTCATTGTTGTTTAGCAGGCCCAGGCCAGGCTCAAACCCATCAGCCCCAGTGTATGTGGCTGGTGCCCTAACCACTGAGATATGGGTGCCAAGCCTGAACTCAGATTTTTTAACTTAAGTCCAGAGCTCTTTTTCATCAATAAAGGTTGAAGACTTGCTGTGCACTGGAGTCATTTGGAGAGCTTTGAAGACAAACTGATGCCAGGCTGAGTGTGGTGATTCATGCCTGCAATCCGAGTATCTTGGGAGGCTCAGGCAGGCAGGAGGATTGCTTGAGGCCAGGAGTTTGAGACCAGCCAGGGTAACACAGTGAGACACTGTCACTACAAAGAAAACAAAAAAAAGACATATTGATGCCACATAGACATTTCTTCAAAGATGTACCAACTGGATAACTGGTATTTAAAAAAATGGTCAACATCACTAATCATCAGGGAAATGCAAAACCACAATGAGACAACACCTCACACCTATCAGGATGGCTAATGTCACCCCCCCTTAAAAAAAAAAAAAAATCTCAAAAGACAAGAGTGTAGATGGTGAGGGGGTGGAGAAATTGGAACCCTTGTGCACTGTTGGTGTGAATGCAAAACAGTGTAGGTGCTACAGAAAATAGCATGGAGGATCTTCAAAAAATTAAAAATAGAATTACCTTATGATCCAACATTCCCACCTGTGGACATTTATCTAAAAGAATTGAAATAATGATCTTAAAGAGATATTGGTGCTCCCATGTTCACTGTGGCATTATTCACAATAACCCAGAGGTAGAAATGATGTAAGTGGCCCTGCCCAGATGAATGGATAAAGAAAATGTGGTGTAGACACACAGTGGAGTTCTATTCAGCCTTACAGAAGGAAGAAATCCAGACAGAGGCAATAATATGGATGAACCCTGAGGTCCTTATGCTAAGAAAAATAAGGCAGTCACAGAAAGACAAATGATTCCACTTAGAAGAGGCACCTAGGGTAGTGAAATTCATAGACTCAAAGAGCAGAATGATACAGTGAGGGGTTAGGGGGAGGAGGAAATGGGAGTTACTAATCAATGTGCATAAAGATTCAGTCAAATAAGATGAACAAGCTCTAGAGATCTGCTGGGCAACATCGTACCTGTAGTCAACCATACCATACTGTACATTTAACAATTTGTTAAGAGGGCAGATATCCTACGTGTTCTTGCCACGGGTAAAAGAAAAGAAAAAGAAAGAAGGAAGGGAAGGAAGGAAGGAAAGAAGGAAGGAAGGAAGAGAAAAGGAAGGAAAGAAGGAAGGAAGGGAGAGAGAGAGGAAGGAAGGAAGGAAGGAAGGAAGGAAGGAAGGAAGGAAGGAAGGAAGGAAGGAAGGAAGGAAAAGAAAAGAAAGAAAAGTCTTGATACTGGGCCAACCCTCAATTCTAACTTGGGTAGTCTGGGTGGGGTCCGGGCAGGTAGGGTGAGCATAGTGCAAGTCAACTTACTGATGGCTGACCTAGGGCCTTCTTTGCAGTAATTTCCAGTATTTATCAAGAACCTGGTAAATCAAGCACTTTGTAGCTGTCTCTACGACCCCTCCTAATATCGTCATCCTTACTTGGGAGTTGAGGAAATGGAGAAGTGAAGTCATGCTCTCTCACACCCAATTGGTGGTCACTAGGGCCTGTGTCCAGCCCTGGTCTGTCTGACCCCAAAGCCTGTGCTGTAGCTACCGTGCCACACAGTCTCCAGGCAGGGCCCCTGGGGGGCACAGACATGGCATTATACACCTTTTCCTTACACTTTTCTGTCCTTTAAGCTTTAGCATCAATACTGTAACCTCTGTCCTGTCCCTACTGAACAGTCATCAACCAGGTGGAGAAAGGGGGTGGTTTGTGGCTCAGGATTCAGGAAGAAAAACTTTCTGGGAGTCAAAGGGGCTCAACAGTGAGATGGGCTGTCTGGGGAGGTGGTGGGCACCATAAGAAGGACGTGTTGGGAGGAGGAAAGTCATCTCTTAAAGGAGGGGGAGAGAGAGAGAGAGAGAGAGAAGAGAGAGACAGGGTGTTAGGATGAGATACCCCTAATATGCCCCAGGAACTTGCAATCGAGGGGCTCAGGGGTACAGTGGGGGAGTGTTGTTGGAAGATGAGCTCACAGAGCTGGGAGTTCTAGAAGGCCCTAGGTCAGTCGGGAGCTGCTCCTTCCCATCATTCTCTTCATACTGGGTGCCTGGGGCCCTGGCAGTGTCGTAGGGGGCGTGCTGAGCTGAAGCAGGGTTTGGGGCCACGGCTGCTGCTGCCATTACCACCACCATCCCAGCCCTGGTGAGAAGCACCCCTGATCAGTGAGCCCCCTTTCCCTCCTTCCTGCAGCTGCCAACCAAGGCCCTAGGTGGGTCTGTCCAGAGAAGGGCATAGAAATAGTCAGGTGGTGGTTAGAGAAGAGGGGTATCCTGGCCTGGGAGAGAGGGAGAGGGAGAGGGAGAGAGGAGAAGACATTGTTGGCAGGTCTCTGGTCTCTGAATCAACAGACCTTGAACCCCTGGGCCAGCTGTGGAATACTCAGGATAGAATTACTTTTAAGTCATTTTGCTCAGGAAAAAAAAAAAAAAAATCAAAAACAGTCACTGTGAAAGCAGTCAATTTGGCTTTTTCCTCTGCAAATTAGGAATATGAATCCTACTGCCTTGAATTGTTGAGAGGATTAGATGAGATTAAGTCAGAAATCCTCCAGAAAAGGCCTGGCACCGTGCCCACAGATTTTAAGAACAGGTTATGGCCTCCCTCCCTCTCCCTCCTCATGTGTCGATGAGAAGGGCTCATGTCCTTGTCACGCCTTCCGAGGGACTTCAGTTGAAGCAGCAGCCACTGCTTTCGCCTTGGCTCTCAGGATATGCAGACAGATTGAGCCCAGGCCACTGTTCTCTGGAGTTCACTTTGGCGTGGGAAGGAGTGACTGTTACAGACTAGTGTGACAGAGGAAGGTGGAAGATAGGGCACTATCGAATTTGGGGGGGCAGTGGCCTGCCAAGAGAGTCTCCCTGGGGGACCCACTTCTGATGCAACCCTTGAAGTATGAGTGAGAGTTACCGTGAAGGGAAAACAGCAGGTTAATGTTCTAGACGGCAGGATCATCGTGACGACTGGCAACATGGTGATGCTGGACCCTAAAGTGTCAGCAGGGCAGTGACGAGGGGCATCAAAGTCTGTCTCAGGGATAGGCTGTTTATTTAGAAAGCCCATTCTGAAGCTGCATGTGTGTAGAATAGTTTGGAAGCTGTGATGATGGCCCACGCTCAGGAAAAATGGAGTTCTTGGAGGGATGGTGTCATTGGCGGGACTTGGGGCTCGGTTGGTTGGGGATGGGTGAAGGCTGTGGAGGTGAGGATGAAGGAGTGTAGAATGGCATCCATATTCCAGTTTGGATAAGTGGCCAGCCCACAAAGTTAAGGGAAGACAGGCAGGGGAGCAGATTTTGGTGGGAACCCTTGTTCAGACATGCTTTGTTGGAGGTGGCTGAGCGACACCAGGTGGAGTCCCCAGGAAGCAGTTGCTGCTGAGGTCTCAGGGGAAGAAGCATTAAGAGGCCTTCAGCCCTCAGGTGGTGGTAACAGCAGGCTTGCTGGAGGGTTTCCTGACGCCAGCGAGAGGAGGACTCATGGTAGAAAGGCCTGCAGGGCACATTAGCGCCTGGCCTGGCCAGAAGTGGATTCCTCAGAGGAGGATGGGGAGAAAAAGGCAGATGGGGAGGAGGGAGCCCGAGAGAGGGAAGCATCATAGAAAGCAAGAGGGGCGAGCGTTTCAACAAGTGGGGGGGGGGGTGACAGTGGAAAGTGTAGCTGAGCGCAGGGGCCACTGAACCTGGCAGAGCAGTTCTGCAGAGTGGTGGTGATGGGAAAATCAATTTCCCTGGGTTGGAGAACGAATGGGAGGTGAGGAAGTGGCAATCCCCAACCCCATGGGTTTGGAGAAGAGGGAAGGAGGCAGGTGAGCGTGGACAGAGAGGCAGCATCGTGGGAGCTGAGAGCTCAGTATGTCCGTGGACGCGGAGGCAGGAGGAGCAGGGGGAGGAGGGTCGGCTGACGGAGCAAGGCTTGGAGGTGGGCAAGGAAGGAATCTAGAGCTCAGAGGGAAGACGGGCCTAGGCACGGGTGGGGGCCTCATCCTCACACTGGGGGCTGGAGCGAGCGTGACGAGGCTGCTGCCGAGCTTGCCAGTGGGATGGGGCTCAGGCAGAAAGGAAGACATCCCACATGTGACCACCTTGCTTTTCTCAGTGCAGGAGGTGAGGGCATTTTCTGGGAGGGAAGGGGTGGGACGGGGTGGGAGGTGAGGTGCTGAAGGACTGATCACCAGGGCTCCCTTTCAGGGAAACGGGGGAGAGAAAGCCGACCAGAGACAAGTGTTAGTATGAGGGGGAGCTGGAGCTCACACCAGAAATAACAACTAACCTATTTTTAGTGCAAAGAGCTAAGTTCTTCCTGCACCTCTGTCTCATTTATTCTTTCAACAATTGTATGAGGCAGGTGCTATTAATGTCCACATTTCATACACGAAGAAAATGAGGCTCAGGGGAGTGTCCAGAGTCAGAGATGTAGCCAGGAGTGGAGGGGGTGTTCAAACCCAAGCCTTGCTGCAAAGCCAGGCCCTTTACCATCCAGTCATCCTCAGAGTCATTCAAGGTCCCATGGGGCTTGGAGACCAGGGACACCCTGTGTGAGGTTGTGCAACCTTTGACTTTCACCCTTTGACTCTGTGAAAGGCGGACTAAAGGTGGTGGAGGGGTAGCAGTCATGGAGAGATGTGGGGACACGTGTCAGAGGTGTCATCAGAGGGAGATTAGAAGGTTGTAGTGGTGGAGAAATGATGATGAGATGTGGGGACAACAAGGCCATGAGAATGGGACACTGAGACGGTGTGGAGAGGGGGCATTAGGCGTGAGAAGGGGAAAGTCTTGAGACCAGAGCAGCCAGGTGTGAATGTCCCCAGGGGACTGGGGACCGGCTCACAGCTGATGATCAGAGCCAATGACCAAACCGGACAGGGCTGGGGGCTTCCAGGGAAAAGGGCTATTTGCAAGGCTTTCGTCTAGAAGAGGTGGTGGGGAAAAGGGCACTTTCAGGGCTGCGTGGGGCCTTCTGTGTGGAGGAAGAGCAGTGTTCCCCGGAGAGGGATATGGATAGCATGTTCTGGGGGAGCCTTCAGCTAAGGTCGGGAGATGGAGGCTCAGTGCCAGGCTCCTTGGCAATCGGGCTGAGGGGTGGGTTTACACTGGTGACGGTGCTCAGCCCACCCCCTCTGGGAATATCTGCTCACGGCCATACCATAGTGGGGCTTTGGATTTGTGTAACTTTGGTTCCAGCTCAAACTTTGCCCAGGCGTAGTTGTAAAATCTTGGGCCTCAGGACTAAAAACCACCTAGCAGTAGTATGGAGCTCAGAATGGGTTAGTTTTCTGCCTTTCCCCCTCCTCTTCCCTCGGCTGCGGGCCAGGGTGGTGTGAAGCAGAATGGGGAAGGACAGGGGCTGTTCTTGGAGCCCCTCTCTGGGCCTCGGGGGCATGACTGCTCAGGGCTGTAAGGCACGCTGTGGGAGCCTGGTCTTCTGCCCGCCCCCCTCTCCCTGTTCCCAGGGGCGCGCTCAGGCCCGTCCCTTCTCCTTCCAAGGAGTAGCTGTCTGTGAGCGGACCACCAGGGCTGGTGAGCTGCCTGCCACCCCGAAGCTCAGGTCTGAGCCAGAGTGGCCGGGGCTCTGTGCCCACCGCCACATGGAAGCCAGGAGGGGGGCTCCCGGGAGGCAGCTGTGCCCACCTGCCATCACCGTGCTGGCCCTCGCTTCTCTGCTCAGCTGCCTGCCCGCCTCCAGCGAGGCCAAGGTCTACAGCCGCTGCGAGCTGGCCAGAGTGCTGCACGACTTCGGTCTGGATGGATACAGGGGATATAACCTGGCCGACTGTGAGAACCCCTCTGCCTGCTTCCCTTCTCCCTGACGCCCACCCTTCTCCTACCCACCCTCCTCACCTGTCATTCAGGGGTTGCTCTGGGAGCTTTTTGAGACTTAGCTGTCACCTGTAACACCAGGGTTACTTGAGCTGAGTGGGAGAGTTCGCTCAGCCCTGAGTTAAGCACACAGTAGGCAGGTGTCAGGCAGCCAGCCTGGAGTCACCCCTTCTTTCTCCCTTGCTGGCGAAGCTTGGAGTCAAAGGAAATGAACAACTTTGTACCCCGGGTTTTTGGCTCCTGGCAGAACTTCATCATGGTCACAAGGATCAGACACTCCTACTGACGTTTAGGAAAGGCAAACTGAACTAATCAGTAATCGCACACTTCTCAGGCTGGTGGCAGCTACGGATAGCCTTCTGTGAAGTACAGTCACATCTGGACTCTTTTTTTTTCCCCTCTAATTCCAGCCCCCTGTACAGGTCCTGCCTGTACCTTCCTAACCTTGCCTCTAAAAATTCAGCTTTTGTAAATTCATTCATCACACTTATCGGGCCCTGCTGTGCGTGTGCTGACCAGTGAGGAAGTGGGGAGATCACTAACCTTAAGAGGCGGAGGCCTGAGGCCCAGTCCTGTGCCCTACTGTTTGGTAGCTGAATGTGACCTCAGGCAGGTCACTGTGCCCCCTCTGAGCCTGAATAGATGCATCTGCTGTAGGTGGGACCTGTCCTTTGAGTGCTCCGGCCTAACCCGAGGGCCTACGCTCTGCTCTGCACAGGGGTCTGCCTCGCTTACTTCTCGAGCGGCTTCAACACAGCTGCTGTGGACCACGAGGCCGATGGAAGCACCAACAATGGCATCTTCCAGATCAGCAGCCGGAAGTGGTGCAAAAACCTAAGCCCACAGTCCTCCAACCAATGCCGGATGTACTGCTCTGGTATCTGGGCCGGGGCACGGGGCTGGCTGGGGTTGGGCCCCTGCACCAGACTGTGCTTCTTCCCCTGCCTTTCTGTCTGAGTGGGGGTCCCCCCTAAATGAAGAGAGGAGATGGGATGAGTGGTGAGGGTGGATGCTCCCTGACTCTGATTGGGGTCCCAGAGGAGTTTGGCTTTGGTGCCGTAGGAAAGAAGAGGGATTGTTTCTGAGAGCAGGGGTGAGGGAGAGGGTGATGACACTGTGCTTCTGGAGTGGTCAAGAGGCAAGACTGGATCTGGGGCAGAGGGGGATGTGGGTGTGTGACAGAGAGACAGACCCCCTCTGACACCCAACAAGGCCTCCCGTTCCCTCATTGTGTGTTTCCATGGCTTCCCACCCCAGACTTGTTGAATCCTAACCTCAAAGATACTGTTATCTGTGCCATGAAGATAGCCCAAAGGCCCGAGGGTCTGGGCTACTGGTAAGTGAGTTGGGCTGGAACGCCCAGGTGGTGTGGCCAGGCCTGGTGGGCAGTAGCAGGGCACTGGCCCCTTTCCTTGCCTCACTTTGGTTGAGGACCCACATCTCCTTCCTGTTCTCTGAGCAGTGACTGGTGATGGCAGCTGATGTGGTCTCTCCTCTCCCCTGTTCCCTGTTCCCAGGGAGGCCTGGAGGCATCACTGCCAAGGCAAGGACCTCAGTGACTGGGTGGATGGCTGTGAATTCTAGGATCCCCACCAGATGGACCAGACCATGCACAGCAGGCTGGGAAATGTGGTTTGGTTCTCCACCCAGGTGTGGGAAGGCAGGCCAACTAATAAAGTCTAGTTTAACACTGATGTGGTTCTCAGCTTCCAGTGTGTTTGCAGGTCCCTTGGGGTCTAAGTGCCAGATGCCTCCTCACCTTACCTCCCTCACCTTGTCCACCGGGGCTGGCTTCAGGTGGACTGTAAAAGGCCTGCTGTTATTCCTGGTGGTCTAGGGTGGGCGGATGGGGGGTGCCAGTGCCTATTTTGTCCACATCTGGCAGAGTTTGGCCCTAGGGTTGCCAAATTTAGCAAAACAAACAAATTATAAAAGCAAACAACAACAAAAACAGATGCCCCGTGTTGGATATATAATAATCGATTTTAAGTAGAAATATTTCCCAAATATTTCATGGGGCATACTTATATTAAAAAATTATTTGTTGTATATCTAAAATTCAAATTTAACCAGGTGCCCTATATTTTATCTGACAACCCTAGCTGAGTCTGGGGTTGTGTACCTCTGAGCTGCAGACGGTGGCCATTCTGCCTTGGCCCTCCCGCTAGAGCCTGCGGACACACTCACTCTTGCCAGCCTGGGGTGTTGCACAGGGAGGGACGGCCGCCCGGGCTTCCGCTTCTTCTCTCGCCTGCTCTGCAGTGCCCTCTTGTGGCAGGAAATTCAAGTGTTGCTGATGGAGATGGTGGGGCCACTTCTGGGTTAGGAAGTCACCACGTGCTGTCCACCACCGCTAGGAGGCGGGAGGCTCGAGTTGGGGGGCTTCGGTGGCTTTCAGGCAGCCCTCTGCACAGCCAGTGCAGTTCTTGCTTTCCTCGGTACACGGCCTGCGGGAGCTGAGCTGAAGGCAGCGCTGTTCCCCACTAACCTGTACGGATGGAGTCTGAAAGAGGGAGGTGGGTGGAGTCTCAAGACCACAGGGAATGTAGTGGCAAGAGCAGCCATGCAGGTGACAGGGTGATGTGTGAGAGGGCTGAGCCCTGAGTTTGGACTGTAGATTCTTCTGGTTTCAAAGAATGTTGTAGGTACTGAATTGTTTGAGACATAGCTGGTGACTCCTAGGGAGGGGAGGGGACTACAATGTCTCCTCTTCATTTTCCGTCTCTGAATGCCACTGGGTCACCAAATACCAAAGGGGTGCTGGACATCCACAACTGCTGAGGCAGACAAGTCCCCTTACACTGCTGGTCTAGTGAAGGTGATGATAAAACTTGAGAGCTGCTCATTTACATATGGGCACCGGTGACGGACCCTGCTGGGAATGGGGACTTCCATGACTAAGGGACCCATTACATCAAAGGCTGGGAGAAGCTGCTGTCTTTTAAATATTAGAGCAAACCCCGTATGCCTATCAGTGTGGTGTGCATTATCTAATTTACACCCTGGAACAACAGCCATGTTGTAGGGACCATTATGGTCACTATTCTATAGGAGATGAATGGCCCCACGTGTGGTATCACTCACTGTACTTTGCAGAGGGGTTCTTATGGTCACCTGGCCAGAGACCTGTGTCCCATCTGTCTTTGGATGATCTGTGCCCTCTACTTCCTTGCACTTCAGATGTCTGTTGCCTGCATCACCAGATTGCTCCACTGGGCCCCATTTAGCTCATATGGAAAAGGAGTGCGGAAGTAGGCAGAGTGAGGCTCTTAGAACTGAAGGGAGAGTTGTTGAAAGGATTTGGGGACTCTGGGATGGCATCATGGTCTCAGTGGAGCTGGGCAGGGGTCAGGCCTGGACAAGGAATCCGGGAAGCCTGGCTGGGTGGTTGCCCTGGTGCAGGTGAAGATGAAGGATTATCTAGGGGAGAGTTCCCTGACCTCTCTGGGGAGGGACTACCTGGAAGTGTAGCCAGAGGAGCTTCAGGCTCAGCTCCCAGGTTGGTTAGAGCAACCAGGCTATGTCCTGGTGTCTCCCTGTCCCTGCTTCCATATTGTTCTCACCCCTCCTTCTACTTGCCATTAATTCTGTCTACTTACCTTCTTACTGTCTCTGGAAACTATCCCTCTTTCTATTCTTACACAGCTGCTTTGAATCGAGCCCTCATGCTTCTTCCTGGGGACAATTGCAGTGGTTTCCTAAGACGGTCCTTGCTTCTAACATTGATTCTTGCTAGGCCACCTCCTCCTTCAGAGTGAGTTTTCCAGCCCTGTATCCTGGCCCTAATCTTTGAATTCAAGTTCCTTGGTTTGATATCCAGGATCTTTCATGACCAAGGATCAGCTGACTGGTACAGAGTCATCTCTCAACTATTCAGAAACTCTCGCTGATCTGGGTTCTGTTTCTTGCCGTCAATTCCCAGAGAGTAGCATGTTGCTTCAGACCTTTCACCATCACTGACTGTTCTTCCTCTCACTTACACTCTAGTTAATAAGCTCTGTCCTTTGAGTGCTACAAGCTATTTGTACCACAGGGCCTTTGCACATGCTATTCAGCCTTCATTGAATGCCATTTCCTCAGACCTTTGAGTGGCTATTCCTTTCTCTTCAGTCAGACCTTGTCTCAGGTATCTGCAAATCTGCCTGCCTGGCAACTTCTACCTATCTCTCAAGGCTTCGGTCAAAGTCTGCTCTAACTCAGCCAGCCAGCCAGGCCTAGATGCAGCTCCTTCAGTGAGTGCCCTGGGCCTTGGGAACCTTTGTAGCTCTTGCTGCTTGGGTTTTTGTGTATACATCTATTGTCTACCTCTGTCCAACTAGAGTCTATATCTTGATATAAGAATTCTCAGTGCCTACCACAATGCCTGGCACATAGAAAATACTTGTGGGGTGATGGAGTCAGAGACCCCAACCTGGTGTTAGGACATCTTCCTCTTCTTCCAACTGGTGGACTTTGGTGTCCACCAATCACTTTGTATCTGGCTTATTTTAACTTTGTTATAACTCCATTTGAAAAGAAGCTCATCTGGAAAGCTTTACATTAAAGACAAATGGCCCATACTAGTGACAATTTAGCCAAATGAGCTCCTTCTTTTCAAGGATGGCATAGAGAGCAGCTTCAAGGAGACATCCAAATCCCCCACCTCCTTCGTTCATAGCAGGGCTGGGTATTATTTAACAAGCAAACAAAAAATCCCGCCCTTGTAGCCCTGCTCAGAAACAAATGAGATGTCACCAGTGGGGTGTGTTTGGAGGCTCAGTGGCAGCCAGAGGACATTATGCATATCCACTCTTTCCCAGATGCAGCAGACACAGTGGCTGTGTTCTTTAAGATCCAGACCATGGGAATGTCTGCAAAGAAGATGCTACAGTTGCTTTTTGCATACACAGGTCTCCTAAGCCTTTAAATTTCTACATGCATAAAATAATTGTATGAAATCACATACTTTCAGGTTTTCCTGTTCCTAGTCACTTTCTGCCTGTTCATTCATTTTGCCATCTGTGGGAAATGTACTTAGTGCACAAGCTGTGTGCGGCGGGTACCAAAGGTTTAAAAAACGGATGAGAGGAAAAATCTTAAAATTGATCGAACCCTATCTAGCCTTTTTTCCCCCTTGATGTACATTGAAAAGTGACAGACATTGTGTCGTTTTAGGAGAAGAAATGTCGTTAGCTCTATGTGGTGCTGTCGTGTTCTTTTGAAGGATTGTTTAACACTTCCTAGACAGGGTGACTTTGCCTAATGTTGGTGGATCCCTAGGGACTCAGGAATGGGCTCCAGGAGTCCACAACCCTCTCAAAATTGTATGCAAAGTTATAGGTATATCTCTGTGACCATGTGCGTTTTTTCATAGCTTATTTTTTGGGAGTTAGTGACCCAAATGCGATTTAAAAATCAATGTTTAACACAAAGAAAAAGAACAGAGGAGGTGTTTTATACACCTTAGCTCATTTAATCATAACCCTGAATACTAGGTACTAGCTAGCTCCTCATAACCCTGAATACTAGGAAATCATCATTTCCCTTTTGTAGATGGGGAAACAGAGGCTCTGAGCAGTAAAGCCAATATTTGCCTAGACACCTCATATTCATTTGCAACTTAGACTAATGGACTGTTGGAGGTGGGACATACCCAAGGGACTATCTGTCCATTTCAAAGTCTCCTCTTTTATAGAGGAGGAAACTGAGGCCCAGAGAAGTGAACTGCCCAAAGTCATGTGGTCAGATATAGTAGAAATGGGTGAGGAACTTAGTGTTTTGACTCTCTCTGTCCAAAATCTTTGCCGACCTATTTGCTTTGTTCCTGTAAAAGCAAGTGAGCATTGGTCAAACTGATCGTAAGAGATTCAGCTCCTCCCACCTGTCCTCAGCAGAGTTGGGTCTTGCAGCCCTGTTTCACAAGCCCTAAGCCACTCTCCCTCCACCCAATAACTAACTAGCCTTAGAAATACATAAACACACACATAAACGAATTCCATGTGCTAAGACACTAGGACTCTCACGTGAGTGGGAAGGAAGCCACTAGCTAAATAAATCAGTCCTTGGCTTGGGAGGGATCTCTAAAGACTCCCAGGAAGCAAGGAAAGAACTGGAAGGTCTCTGGCTTGGATACCCTTCTTAGCATGCGGACGAGGTCCTCCATCCTTTGGCACCTGCCTACCGTGATCGCTTAGGACATTTCCTGCTCACTGCTTTGCTTGTGTTCCCCGGAACCTTTGTGCAGTCCCTTGAACTGGGGCTTCTCCCAGCCCCCTGAGTTGGCAAATGCTGCTCTCTCCCTCCCTTCAACTGGAAAACTTGGGTGCATCTTTTATAGTTATTTGTTTAGTTGTCAGCATTCCCTGCTCAGATTATAAATTCCTGAGGGCAAGTGCCTGGCAAGTGACAGATAGTCAAGGCATCCCAGCCAGGTGACAGGTGGACCTGTGCTCTCCATGCCTTCGCCCCTCCTGCCTTCCCTGCTCCCTCCCCAGCTGTGCCATGGAGCTGTTCCTACAGCCCGGGCTGTGCAGAGAGGCTAAGGGTGTGGGGTCAAGGCTGGCTGCAACCCTCTGCAGAAGCAAATTCCTTGCCCTCTCTGAGCACCCCCTTTCTCTTTTGGGCTCATGAGATTTGTTGGGACCTCATGGAGGCCCTCAGCTCTGAGAGAACCAGAATTTAGTTCTCAAAATTGAACTGAATGATCTGAGCTTGTGGGGGATGAGGTTTTCCCTGGGTCTCTGAGCTTGGGTAAGTTGTGAGGGGAGCCTTACCATTGGGGACACATTCCCCACCAGGATCACACCTGTGGGCGGACGTGCCTCTGCCCTCCTTCCCAACCCACCAAGAGCCTTTCTTCCAAGACCCTCTGTGGACTCTGGTCTCCCCCTCATCAGTGCTTACAGCTCCGCAAACTCCTCACCAGGTGTGTTCACGGTTAAAACTCTCATAAAAATAGCTTCCAATTGGAAAGAGGAAAATACGGTAACTCTGGCCTCCCTTTGCCTAAAACACCAGAGCAGTGGTGTGTAAGCAGACAGCTTCGGCCCTTGGCAAGGATTTCTCAATCCTTTCACTCTCCTTGACGGCAGCCCACCGCATGTAGTCTGTTTCTGAGGTCATGTGCCATTAATTAAGTAATTAATCTGACCCTCTGAGGTCACTGAGAATTCAACCTTGTGTTCCAAATTCCCGGCCTTTGTGTCATTGCTTGGATCAATCCTGATAATGTGACATGTCCCTGAGTCTGCTCTGTCCAGCCCACCTCTCGAGGTCCTCACTAAGGAAATGACTATGCACACGGTCACTTGTTTGAGATGATGATAACAAAATACACCTAGGAGTGTAGATGGTGTCTTTTGTTAACCACCAATTAATAACCAGTAGCTGGCTATTGATCTGTTCTCTTGAATTTTATATATATATATATATATATATATATATATTTTTTTTTTTTATTCCTGTAAATAGGTAAAGAATGTAGACCTGGTCCATGCTGAACAAAACCAGAATCCCAGAAACAGTAGGGTCACATCCCCATGTGAGCCCTGAAACAATCCAAACACGTTCAAATATTCTTTGCACCATCGCAATTGATCTAAATTTTTTTCCTGAAAAAGAAGTCAGAAAGCCAATGAAACTGTTCAAATAGCAATTTGTGCTATAGATTTTTAAAAAATGTATGAAGCTGTTAAATTAGAACAGGCAGGAGTATAGAAGAGTCTCCCAACTCACTGAGTAGACATTTAATTTGGTTCCTGGCCTTGATGGGAGTAGTTTGAGGCCACCCCCCTGCAGATCTCTGCTCTCCTGTATCTGAAAGTCTTTAAGTCAAGAGTGAGTTCGTCTCAGGAGAGGGACTTCCATGCCCTGGCAAAGTCTGGAAAAGTGATCACTTTCAGTCCTTCTTGCTTTAAATGAGTCACCTTGGTGGGTCTATAAATGGAACAGTGAGCTTGGGAGCTTAGAGGAATGGGCTTGGCCCTGCCACTCACTTGCTGGGTGAGCCCAGGCCAGTTTCTCTTCTGCTCACTTGGACACAGAGCATCAGCTGTGTCGTTCAAAGGGCTTGTGGAAGCAGAATAACGGCCTCAAAGATATCTCCATTCTGATTCCTGGAACTTGTGTACTTGTGACCTTATATGGTAAAAGAAACTTGGAAGGTGTGATTAAGTTAATAACCTTGGGCGGGAGTTTCATTCTGGATTATGTGGTGGGTCCAGTGCAATCTTAAGGGCCTTTAAATTAAAAATGAAAGAGGTAAGTGGGAGACAACTCAGAGATAGAGGGAACTGTGACTATGGAAGAAGGTCAGAGTTTTCTATGACGTGAGAAGGACTCGCCCCATCATGGCTGGCTTTGGAGATGGAGGAAGCAGCCACAAGCCAAGGGAGGTGGGCAACCTCTAGATGCTGGAAAAAGCAAGGAAATAGATTCTCCCCTCAAATCCCAGAAAGAAATGTAGCGGACACCTTAATTTTAGCCTAATAAGTGCCAGACTCTTGATACAGTCAAGATGACCCTGTGAGCTCATGTATTTGTGTTGTTTTAAGCCACTAACTTCGTGATTTGCTAAGGCAGTGATAGAAAATAAAACAGGGCCATTTCCTGTTTTATTTTGCTCTCTGTTGCTAAGAATTAAAAGCTAACAGTTCAGGCAGCTGCTGCTGAGAGACTGCTTGGGAGGAGGCATCACAGAGTGCACTGTCCCATCTGCCTGCTGGGTCCCTGTACTGCCAACTGCTGGGAACTAGTGCACTGGACAGGGGAGGTTGTGCTGTTGTAGTACTTCAATTCTGAAGGGGCCTCAGGAGATCGTCTGGTCCTGCCTCTTCCCTGTGCATGGGTGAGGTAGCAGCTGTAGCCTAAAACTGAGGGAGCTGAGGCCAGAGAGGGACAAGGTCTCATCCATTGTCACCCAGCTACTGAGAGGAGAAGGTTATGGGGCCAGGGCTCTCAACCCCAGGCACAAGACTCTTTTCGATTCATAATGAGGGCTCGTGAAGGAGAGAGAGAGAGATAGACAGAAGAGGTTGGATGGCAGAGCAGGGCCCAGATCCTGATCCCTGGTCTAGACACAAGGGGGAGGGCACAGCTACGTTAGGGCTCTTCCCTGTCTTGCGGGAGACTTTCAGTGGGAAGGGATGGGGAAGGAAAAGGTTGCGCTGGAGGAGCTGTTGTTTAGGATGCAACAGGGGAAGGATTCTGCCTGAAGGAGAATCTTTCTTGCCTCTGGAAGCTTTAAAGGGTGCACCCTGCCTCATCTTCTGCACAGGCACCTCCCTCCTCCCCCACCTCTGTCCTACTCAGACATCGTCTCAGGAGAGCAAATGTGACCCTGGGAGGGACAGAGCAGGTTGGTTTGCTGGGGGTGTGGAGTTTTGAGAGAAGGTCAGATAGGATGGTGTGTGGGAGGTGGCAGTGCCGGACCTGTGTCTGGCCCAGATTCACTGACAGGGTCAGGAAGAGTCAGGGCAGCAGACAGAAGAACAGAGAGACACGGAGGCCTCCTTTATGACTTCCAGATCTGAGTGGCATTGTTCTGGCGGCCATGTGCCTGTGGTGTAGGGCAGCATCCTTCTGCACGTGGCCGGGATCTGTCAGTGGGTCTTGCAGCATTTACATGGCTGTGTTCAATTGTTTTCAAAGAGTTAGAATAGAATAAAAGCACATAGTGTGCACATTTGGTAAAGGTAAGCGTTGCTGCACATGAGTTTACATACGCATCATCTGCGGTTTTTGAGCTGGCAGGTCCGACCCTTCCCTAAGTCTTCGGGAGAGAGCCCTGGATGTGGAGAGAAGGCAGAAATGACTCAGCCATTTCCACAAGACCAGCTTTTAATATGACTGTGGTTTGAAGCACGAATAAATAAACGCCAGAGAAAATGGAAAAACCAAACCAAACTTCAAAACATCAAAAAAGCATAAAACAAAGCAAAGCATAACAAATTTCCAACAGACAAACATAGAAGCCCCCAAACGAGAAGAATCAAGACTATACAGTTGTGTCACGGGGAGAGAGAGACGATATGGGCACCATGGATGACGCCGGAGTCACCCTGGCCACTGTCACAGGTGCTGGGGCTGGAGAGAGGCTGACACGGGTCACCTTCTGTGACGAAGCCCCGCGGGCCAGCTCGGGGCAAGGGGTTTGTGGGAAGGTTAAGAACCTTCAGGAACCACACGAGGACTGAATGAAGCAGAGAGTTCTGCTGTTTCCCTCTGATGGTGCAGTTCTGATTCCAGGGTGGCCTCGTGGTGACTTTGGAGCTGGAACCTGGTCCCACAGCACGGGCAGCAGAGTGACGCTGGAAACTGCACGGAGGAATGTCATGTACAAGACAGACGTGGAGGTGGCGCCGTAAGAAGTCTGAGCATGCAGGTGCTTTATACATCTGGCAGTGAGATGTGATGGCAGGTTGGTTCTTGGACAGTTCCAGAGTGTGACTCATCTCTCCTCAGAGGGACGCACGGCGGGGCCCAAGGACGCACCGTGTCAGCTGTGGCCGGAGCGAGGTTTTGGCAGCTAGTTTGCAATGTGTGCATAGGGGGCTCTTGCTTCTTTCCAGCGTCAGGGGCCATCCCACCTGAGCTTGCTGTCCCCTGTCCTGTGTCTTGGGCCTTAAGGTCTGTTTGGGGGATGCTGGGCAGCCCGAGGGGTGTCAGCAGGCAATCTCCTCCAAAGTCCCCAGGGCCGTCTGCAGGGGCACGTTCACAGTGTGGCTGATGGTTTCAGAGTGGTTTGGCATTGTGTCACAAGTGCTCTGGAGGGAAAGGAAAGATGGGGGTTTCTTATTCATTCAGCAAAAATTCATTGTGATGCCACCAGCAGTCCAGTCTAGGCCCTGGGGAATAAGCGTCCCCATTCTGGGTTGCTCCTGTCCCCGACAACTGATTTGAGGCAGATCTTGAGGCATGAAACCAAATGGAATCTGACCATTGTCTCCCTGGATGCCCCTAGGGCAACAGGAGGGCTCCTTGGACCTGTATCTGAGTGGTCTCCAGCCTTAGGCTGTGTGGCCCTGAGTCCTGCCCTCTTTCTTGGGGGCCTCCTCTGGGGCTTTGGTGGGGTAGGTGTAGCCTGTGACTAGACCTGAGGCAGCAAATGCCAATTGCCAAGGCTGAGCAGGAAGGGTGGAGGCCCTGAAAGCTGTGGTCCCCAACCCCCAGGCTGTGGACCAGCACCGGCTTGTGGCCTGTTAGGAGCCATTGGAGTGGGGACCCTCCTGTAAACTGCACAAGGGAGGAGCCAGGTTGTGAGCTCCTTTTGAGAATCTAATTCTCCCCCACACCTTGTAGGTGGAAAAATTGTCTTCCATGAAACCAGTCCCTGGTGCCAAAAGGTTGGGGACCATTGCCCTAAAGATGAGAAGCAGAGTTGGTCAGAGCTACCCAATGGACCTTTAGGGTTAAGCTGGCCCCTGGGAAACACAGTTGTGGGTCCCAGAGCTGGGTTCATTCTTCAGGCTGGTTCTCAGGCTGCGGTGGGACGGGAACCAGAAACTAGCCCGGAGGCTGGGCCAGGGATCTAGGGGAAGAGCTGGAGCAGGGGACAGGATGGAGGGGAGGTTATGACACTGAGACCTTCTGCGGGAAGGTGAGACTATGGGAGTGGGCAGGGGACCACTTAGCCTTTACTATGGCCCAGGCACTGAGCTGACTGCTCTACAGATGTGATCTCACTTCACCTGCACACTCCCTGAGGGCTGATTTGGTGCAGATCCCCCCAGCCACACAGCTTGAGTCCCTTCCACACTGCCCGCCTCTCAGCAGAATCTGCTTATGTTCAACAGAGGCTGCAGGTGTCCAGAGAATCCTGCAAGATTTGAAGCCAGGTAGAAAGACAGTGTCTAAAACAGAAATGGGAGCTCGTATGGTGGGATGCGGCTGGAATCCACTTTGGATTTGTTGTCTTTAAGTAGCCAGTGGCCACTCACTGGGCACGGTTCTCCTAGAGCTGAAGGTGCTGATGTGGGGCCCACTGCTGGTGAGGGGGAAGCGGGTGATATCTGCACCAGTCAGCCAACACCTGGGCCCAGGCGTGGACTGTGTTTGGGAAGGAGAGCGGTGGACAGCCAGAGGGTGCTGCCTGTCTGGCTAAGGAAAGAGACCCAGAGTAGGGCAGAGGTTATGCTGCTTGGGGTCCGGCTCTGATGTTCACCAGCTATATGACTTTGGTCTGTGGGATTCAACTGCCTCTCATACAAAATGCCTGACTGACGGTATAGCTAAAACGGATATTGTTGCTACTATCAACTTCACGGGGCCCCATGCTTTATACCCCCTTCAAATGGCACAGAATGCCTGCAGTGCCCCCTGCTTGCATTTTGCCACCCCTGGGGAATAGGGGAGTACATACATGGAGGTTCTCTGGTAACCCCCAAGCTGTCAGATGAGGGGAGCAGCTCCCTTGCCTAGGAGAAGTGGGATTGGGCCAGGCAGGATCCACCCTTGGAAGCAGCTTCTAGTACCAGCTGCATCCTTGGCTTACCCAGTTGTCTTTGGGACGAGTCTTAGTGATAGCCTTGAGGCTCAATTGGAGTGTCCTTGGATTTGGGAACTCACAGGGTATCCCAAATCCAGGAAAGGTGTGCAGGGAGTCCCATCCTTCCTGCCCGGCCCCAATATCAGGTTTCCCATCGCCCGTGAGAGCCAGAGCAGCAACGTGCTCTCAGGCGAGGCGTGCTCTTACCACGTTCTCCTCCTGGCTCCCTTCCTCCTCCTCTTTGCCAAGCAGGTCTAATAGCTTCTCTTTGATCAGCTGCAAGAGAAGCAGGAAGGGGTTAGTCAGGCTGGGAGGATGGTGCAAAGGCAGAGGCCCTTCCTTACTCAGCTTGGCCGGGGACCTGTGGAGCAGCCAGTGGCTCTCAGGCGGTGGCTGGATACGCTGTGGCACAAGCTCAGCCTCACAGCTGGCTCCATGTGCCCGTCTTGTCTGACTCCAACCTTTGGGCAAAAATGGGATTTTTTTGCAGGAGCTAGATCTCGAAAGAGGTAAAAAAGGGCCCTCCCTGCCTTGGATCGTGGACGGCTGTCTCTGCAGCGAGAGAGCTAAGTGGCCTGTGCTGGTGTGTCTGTCCTTTCTGAGGCTGGACCTAGGGGACAAGAGGATTATTCGCTTTCTAGGTCTGACAGCTGCACAGTTGACAAGATCAGGACATGCCTGAGTTCATAACATTTTATTCCTAGCAATAAAAAGAAGTTCTTGAACATGTTACCTGGTGTGATTCGATGGCCATAACTTTGTATAGCTTTGTCACAAAATTAATAAAGCAGAATAAAATCTGACCATGGGACCTGTTTCAAGTTTGGGGTCACCATGCTGAGAGGGATGAGATCCTCCAGAGGACGCTGGTCATGGGGGCACTACCCTGTCCTGGTTCCCAGTGGCCGCTGGTCATGAACAGCCCTCTATGGGAGGAAGAACACTGCCCAGGAGGTGTTTGTTGTCTGTGCTTACACTTGGGAGATTGTGGAGGACTTCGCAGGTCTGGGCTCATGGTAGGAATTCTGAGGCCATGGCCTTTTCCAGGGAGGCAAAGTGCATTGCTCATCTCACAGCCAGGGGCGTGGACTTCTCTGAGTGAACATAGGGTGAGGGGACAGAACCTGGGGCAGCCCCATTCACAAGCCTGTTATTAGGTGCAGGCTGGAAGACTGACAGCCCCAGGAACTCCCAATGCCAGAAGCTGCTGTCTGTTGGAGAGGCTTTCAGGGGTTTTCTTCCAGCTGCTCTTCTCCCCTTCCCCACTTTTTTTTGAGACTGAGTCTTCCTCTGTCATTCTGGGCAGAGTGCTATGGCATCATAGCTTACAGCAACTTCAAACTCAGGACTCAAGTGATCTTCTTGCCTCAGCCTCCTGAGTAGCTGGGACTATAGCAAGCGCCCGCCACGATGCCTGGCTAATTATTCCATTTTTAGTAGAGATGGGGTCTCATTCTTGCTCAGTCTGGTCTCAAACTCCTGAAGCCCAAGTGATCTCCCCACCTTGGCCTCCCAGAGTGCTAAGATTACAGGTGTGAGCCACCGTGCCTGGTCCCAGCTGCCTTTTGAGGGTGACACCTCTGAAGACTGCTGGCAGCCTGAAGCGGCTCTGGGTTCTCCTTACACGGGGTTGATGAGGATTGCTGGGAAGTGCCCCTTTCCTAAGACTGGCTGGGCCATGGAAGACACTACGCATGCGACGGGTCACCTGAGCACACACACTGTCATCATATAAGTCCAGATGGCAGTGCCATCTCCTCAGCCTCAGGCCATTCTCTGTGTGTGTGGCCTGAGTGTGTGTGCAGGTATGGACACACCCATGTAGGAAGCCACCACCTCCAACTAGCTATGGTGGGGGGCTCAGAGCTGGCCTTGCACGGTCTCACCGCTCCCTCTCCCTGCCAGTGTAGACACCCACTGCTCTGCCTGCTCTCTGAGATTAGGCCCATGGCTTCTGTTTATCTCACATCCAACCTCCCTAAGACTCCCCCCGCTCCAGGCCTAGGATTTGGTGATCAATGATATTGGTGGACAGGAGAAATCAGGTCCTGGGTGGAGAGAGGCCACCATCTCTCCTCTGCCACAGTTCCCAGCGTGGGACAGGACAAGGGCACCAGCCTGTGGTCGTTCCCTGTGAACAGCCCCAAATCTTACCTCATAGATATAATCAAAGAGCTCTAGTATTGTGAGGATACTAGCACCAATAAACAATCCCATCTGACCGCCAATATCACCTGGAGAGAGAGGAGGAAGACCAAAGAGGTTGTCTTACTCACGCGGCTTCCAGGAAGGGGTGAAGAGGCCACAGTGGACCCCAGACCTACTGAAGTGTCCCTTCCACGGGAGCCTGGGCTTTGTTGCATGGAGGCTGGGCCTCTGGCAGCCCCCTCCCTCACTGCATGGCCCTGAGACCAGGGGGGTGAGGGCTAACCTGATTGCTCATTGGAGGGGCTTAGACTAGCTCTCACACCCACAGGGGCGTGGGCTTGTTCAGAGACAGTCAAAGCCACACTGTGTCCTGCTTGGGCTCCATGCTGAGAATAGGGAGACAGGATCCGTGTGGTCCTCACCCTGGGCATGGGCTCAGTCTACCCTAAGAGGCTGGTGCCCTGGATGGGTGGTGGCCCTAAATATGCCCCTGACCTATGCATTCATGGCCTTCAGAGCCGCTTTGGGGGCGCCTCTGCCTTTGGGGTAAGGTAATGTTTAATCGGACTCTTTCTAGAGCTGAAGTTCTTATCCTGGGGTGGATGGGCCCCCTTGGTCAAAGTTTTCTGGATTTGTCTCCAGATACCCTTGCATCAAACTCTCCTGGGAGACTTACAATCAGTGTGAATGCTGGATATATCTTAGGCCTATAGAATCAGAACCTCTGGGGTTGGGGTCTGGATGTGTGTATGTGTGAGGGAATGGTTCTCAGGTCCCCTGTCTGGAGAGGGCTTCAGATGGCGGGAAGCCCTCCTGAAATTGAATGCAAAGTGCGTGTGCACCTGGGCACTTGTAGGAGTGTCCATAGCTATTAACAGATTCTCAAAGGGGTTCTGACCCCCTAAAAGCTCCAGATGCTCTGCTCCAGCGTCAGCATGGTAGCACAGGGCTCTGAGGCTCTGGGTCTGGGGAGTGACCCCTGTTGGTGTGCGGCTTTGATGAACCCTGACCTTCTCAGTAGCTTTGTCTCCAAGGGATGTTTGGTGGCAGTGGGGGTTGGAGGGGCTTGGAGGAGATAGACTGTGGAGCCCTTCCCAGCTCTGATACCCAAGGGGGTTGGCCTCTGAAGGGAGGGACAGAGATGAGGGCACACTGGGGATGGGGAACAGTTCCACGGAGATGCCAGGATACTAGCACCTGGCGTCTACTTGACCTCTTACTCTGAGAACTCTCTGGTAGGTAGATCTGGGCCACCTGTCCCCTGCTATGGCTGTCTGGGGGTCCCGCCACATCTCCAGGTGAACAGCAGAGATGGTGGGGAGGGTGCTGTGCTCAGAGGGGCTCCCCCTTTTCCTCTCCTCCCTCACTGCTCTTGCTAATGTCTTTAATGGAGGCTGCTGGGGAGTGTGTTCCTACAGACATGCGTGTTATGTGTGAGGTGTGTGTATACATGTGTGTAGTGTGGGTCTGCAGCGGGATGTGGAGGGGTATGTGCCAGAGTTCGGGGTGCACATACCTATATATGTGCAGAAGCCGGCCAACGTCTGGCTATTGATGGTTTTATATCAGTGGCTATCTCTACCCGGGTTAGGCACATGAGTGTGTGTGAGAGAGAGAGAGTGTGTGGGCAGAGTGAGTGTACAGGAGTGACATGGGCCCGTGGGTGGGTGACAGGCAGCCTGCCTGCCCAGGGCTGTGTGTGCGTGGGTGTGTCTCTGCAGCTGTGTGACCAGTCATGGGGCTGTGTGGCCCGTGGACCCACAGGTTTGGTGCGTGCATGTGCAGGCTGGGGTGGGGTGTGCCATGGGTGGCATGAGTGCTTGGGAAGTGCGCATGGGCGTTGACACTGGCAGGTGAGAATGGGCCACGTGACCCTGAGGGAAGGGCGTGCCGGGCCTGCTGCTGAGGGCGCCTGAGCACAGACGCTGTCATCATAGCGAGTCCAGATGGCAGCACCATCTCCTCAGCCTCAGGCTATTCTGGGTGGGAACAAGATGCTGGGAACAAGCTCATCCTCATATGTGATGTGGATGTGACAGATTCAGAGCTCAGACCCTCCTTGCTCTGAGAGAGAGAGAGAGAGAGAGAGAGAGAGAGAGAGAGAGAGAGAGAGAGAGAGAGAGAATGATGTATACTGATTTGTCTTTAGGAAATAAGGGTCTGAGCCAGCACAGGGCAGGTGGCAGCAGGGTGGTGAGAGGCCTCTATCTCTGATATGTGGCCTCTACTGTGGGGCCTAGGGCATGGTTGGTGTCTTTGGAACACAATGACCTATGAGGCTGAGTGACAGCCACCTTAACTCGGGGGGACTGGGCTGTGGCCCTTTCCCCAGCCTCCTGTAGGAGGTGTAGAAATGGTCAAATAGCCCCTGGACACACCAGGTAGTCTTGAGTCTCTGGCATGGTCACTGTCCAGGTGCCAGAAACTATTATTTATGGCCCTTCTCTGGGCCAGGGGGTTATCATATTTAACCATCACAACAAACTCATAAAAATGGGTTGAGGTTCAGCAAGGTGAAGCTGCTCGCCCATATCTCGCAGCTGGTATGCAGTGGCCCTTGCATGTAAAGCCATTTCTTCTCTTATACATCCAGGTAGAGGGCACCGGTCCCTGCTGGGATGCCGCCCTCACCTGGTCCAGCTCAGGCAGCCACTGCCCAGGTGTCACATCCCTTCTTGAGAGTGAGTAGGGGTTGGAGAAGGGCTTTAAAAGAAGGGCTTTCACTGTCTGCTCTCAGGCATCTTAAGACTTTGGGTCTGGGCTGGGGCAAGGTTGAAGTGAACTCCCGTTATGTGCCCATGGGCCAGGGAACTCCTGGGAACTTGGGGTGGCAGGCAGCTTTGTAAGTATCTGGGGAAGGGGCCCTTCATTTGTGTTTGACGAAGGACTCTTGGTCCAGGAGTCAACACCTGGCATTCCCAATGCCACAAAATTGCCCTCTAGGTGAAGCTCCATGGGGCCACCTTCCCTCCCTCTGACAGCTCCTCCCTCCCTTTGTGGCTCTAGATTTTGACTCCAACCCAGGGGCAGAAGACCATGGACTCCCAGAGGGCAGGGCTGGACAGGCCATGAGACACCTTTGAGCTCACACTCTTCATTGTGTAGATGGGGAAACAGAGGCTTAGACTGGGGGATGAGCTGGACCTGAAATCTCCACCATACTGGGTTTCTTCCCGTTCTGGGGTAGGAGCAAGGAAAGGGGGAATGATCAGGAAATCAAAAGGCTAGACTCCTCAGGAAGCCGTGTGTATATCTCCACCTGACCCCCTCCCACAGCCCCCTGGCCCATCCTTCCTCACTCCCTACCATCCTCTGAGAGATGTGAAAACTTGTCCAACGTACCAAGTAAGGCAGCAACTTCATACGCCTTCTTCTGTTCAATTGTCTCGTAATTGAGAGCTTCAAAGAATATATCCAGAACGAGGATGTTCTCTCTGCAGAGGGAAGATTTGGTACCAAGTGTGGTTAGAAGCACGGGCATTCGCAGGGAACAGCTGACACAGCTTTCCCACGGAAAGATGGAGGAATGGTGGTCCAGGGAGTGAGACAACTTGCCTGAAGTTAGAGCTGGTTAGTGGCAGAGCTGGAGCCTGAAACCAAGAGTCCTGACCCCCAGTCCTGGACCGGGGACCTACAGCAGCTGCCCTCTTTTGCCCTTTATTTCTACCTTCCCCCTCTCTTTGCACCCTTTCCAGGAACCTGCCTATCTTCTTTGTCTCTGAGCCTGCACAGGGCCTGCCTGGGTCCTTAGCATGAAGGATCTCGTAATCTCCTGACAAGGCTCACCTCAGCTGTGGTGCCCTGAGATCCCCCACATCCAAACAACTCTTCCTGGCATTGTTGCTGTGGGAGGCCCTGCCCTGGCGTTGC
This sequence comes from Loris lydekkerianus, assembly GCA_963574355.1. Taxonomy (NCBI): domain Eukaryota; kingdom Metazoa; phylum Chordata; class Mammalia; order Primates; family Lorisidae; genus Loris; species Loris lydekkerianus. The sequence goes on from CAUYPK010170674.1 coordinate 29,142, forward strand.
TGAGTCTGTTGCCAAAGTCAGGGAAGGTTTTTAGGGAGCAAACCTTTGTCTGGCTGGGGTGGGGGTGGGGTGAGTGTTTCTGGCAGAAGCACAGTGGCTGACTTTGCTCCTTCGGGCAGGTGTGTTAGCGGGACACATCTTGGCAGATTACTGCCTGCCCACTGTCTCCTTTAACTTGGCTCAAGCTACCCTCACGGCCTCTTTGTTCTCAACCTGCTGAGCAGAAGCTGTCCCAGCATGGGGTTTGGGGACTATGTTGGCAGGAGGGAGCGGCTGGGGAAGAGAGGAGCAAATTCTTCTCTCGCCACTTAGGGCTCACGGAGGAGCCGTTCAAAGAAACACATCTCTTGTCCGTTTGGTGGCAATTGCCTCCTAACAGGCTCCCTTCTTCCCATCTGGCTTCCACCCGTCTTCTGTACCGTGCCTGAAGGATCTTCCTAAGACTGCTAAGTTGATTCAAATTAAATACAATTACAGTTCAGTTCCGCAGTCACACAAGCTACATTTCAAATGCTCAACAGCCACGCGTGCCCAGTGGGCTCCATGTTGAACACATCACAGCTATAGAACATTCCCTTTATTTCAGAGGGTCCATCCTCCCAGGGAACACTGGTCTGAAATACAAATGTGAGTCTGTCGCTCCGCTCTGAAAGTTCTTCAGAGGCTGCCTATTGTCTTGGGATGAGCCCACGCCCTGCACCCTGCACCCCCTCCAGCTCACCCGGCAAGACCCCTTTGCTCTGATATGTCCACCTTCCACTTTGAGGTTCTCTTATGTTCTGGGCTGATTCTCTTTGCCTGGGCCCCCCTCTTCTCCCATACCTTTCCTTCACATATTCTGTGAAAATGCATTTTTTGAGTGCTGTGACAGACACTCCATTAGTACTTGGTAGGTAGCAGAGAACAAAAAAAGAGGTTTCTCCCCTCTGGGGCTTCCAATCTACCTGGGCAGGCAGGTGCTAGACAAGGAAACAACATGGGTGTATAATTACACACTGTGGTGTTCTAAAGGAAAATGGACATATCAGGGTACTTAGAAAGAAAAGGATCAAGAGGGGACCTAATCTACCTGTTGGAGGAGGTGACATTTACATGGAGATCTGCTTAATGAAAAACCAGTTGGTGTAGGGACCTGCTCAGGAGAGAACGTCCCACCCAGGAAGGAATGAGTGAGCCAATCCCCCCGCAACGTTTACATTCCCACCCTGCCTTAACCCACGTGCTGACTTCTTTTTCTGTCTCACCCAAGTGAATAAAGGCCATGTTACCCACACAGAACCTGGACTTCACTTCCTTTCATTCATGTCTCAGAATAACCTCTCATTTTTGGTCCTGAAACTCTCCATTGGGAGGAAAAGTATTTCAGGCAGAGGAAACAGAAACTGCAAGGTCCACCTGGGCAACTCCTAAAAATTCTCTGAAGCTTCCTGTGCCAGCTGCAGTTAACCTCTCCCTGTCTCTCACTGTCTGCATTTCTCCTGTAGCCTGTACCACTCTACCAGACTCAAGCTGCAGTTAACCTCTCCCCGTCTCACACTGTCTGCATTTCTCCTGTAGCCTGCACCACTCTACCAGACTCAAGCTGCAGTTAACCTCTCCCTGTCTCTCACTGTCTGCATTTCTCCTGTAGTCTGC
>CAUYPK010170675.1:0-11619 GCA_963574355.1 Loris lydekkerianus
TGGGGCCACACCTACGGTGCATCTTAGAATGGATACAGGCAAAACTTACTAAATGCAGAATACAAATGTCTACATACAGTAACTAAGAAAATGCCATGAAGGCTACGCTGAACAGTTTGATGAGAATATTTCAGGTTGTATGTGAATCCCGCACATTGCACCCCTTGATTGCACTAATGTACACAGGTATGATTTAGCAATAAAGATAAATAAATTAAAAAATAAAATAAAATAAATACACAAACACTAACAAACGATTAGGAAGAAAAAAAATGTCTGTGCCTATTTTTAATTTTTATTTTTGCAATATCCTCCTCAGGATAAGCAAAACATTCCTCAGGTAATCAGCATGTGGGGCACGTCCACAGATTTTACAGCCCTGAATAGGCACTTTACAAGGGGAAACTCACAAATCGCTCACAAGCATATAAAAAATTGCTCAACACCACTAATCAGAAAAATGCAAATTAAACCACAAAGACATACATCAGTCAGAAATTGTGGCTCTTCTAATAAGGTCCAAATGTAACATGTTGGTGAGTATGTAAAGGGAATTCCTATACCCTGGGGATGGGAGTGTGAATTAGTGCAACTTCTACGGAAAACAGTACGGAGATTCCTCAATGAAATAAATGTAGACCTACCATTCAGTCAAGAATCTCTCTCATACATGCACTCTCTTACTCTTGCAACTTCCACTGTGGCACACTGTAGCAAGAAGACTCTTGCCAAATGACGAAACCTTGATGTTAGACTTCCTAGCCTCCAGAACCATAAAGAATAAATTTATTTTCTTTATAAACAAAACAAAAAAAAAGAATCTCACTTCTGGGTCTCTATCCAAAGGAAAAGAAATTATTACGTCAAAAATATACCCCCATTCATGTGTTCATTCCAGCAGTATTCACAATAGATGAGATGCGGCACCAACCTCAGTGTCCATCAATGGCTAATTGGATCAAGAAAATGTGGGGTTATATACACAATGGAATATTATGCAGCCATAAAAAGAATGAAATCATGGTTCTGCAGCAATGAGGATGAGTGGGAGGCAATTATTTTAAGAGAAAGAGCTCAGAAACAGAATGTCAAATGTTGTGTGTTTCCCTTATAAGTGGGAGCTACATATTTTGTACACATGGACGTAGAGTGTGAAATGAAGCATTAGACTCAAAAATGTGACAGGGTGGGAGGGGTGGGGATGAGAGAGTGTGTCAGGGAACCCACAGTGGGGTTTAGCATAGTTCCCGTCTCTCTCGGCACAAAGAGCCAGTTAATGAGACAACAGGAAGAAAGAAATTGTAACGTGAAAGACATCTGTCAGGAGAAGGGAGGAATGGTCTCCCTTTTGACCGGCCTACCTGCCCAAGTAAGGGCAGGGCTTTCCTGGGGGTTGTGGAAGGCAGGTCAGGGGCATGTGGTTTGAAGTCCCAGGGTCTTCAGGTGGTCTGATTTAAGAGTCAGCTGTTTTGATGGATGGTGAGTCCTGCGGATGGCGTAGAAAAGTCTGGTTGTTAAGTTTGACTGGTAACATCTGAGGGAACAGAAAATAACTGAGAGAAGGTTTTGCAAACCTGATGACAAGGCCCACTTCTTTTTGTTCATTCCCCAATCTTGCAGAATCTATGTGGCTGCCTCCTGCTGAAATGAGACGTATCTGGGACATGAGGAAGAACAGTTCTGCTCATCTTATTTGTCAGTAGACTTAGTTCAAAATAACTTAAGGTCACTTAATGACTCACATGCCCGGCTGGCTTGCTCCTTTGCTTAGGGTCAGAGGGGAAATTTTACCCCAGTGTGATGAATGGTGGTTTTGCTCCTCTAGCGTGGCTGATGAGGGAGCACTTCAGGGCTTGCGTTTCTCCAAGTTGTAAGCAGCACTCAGTCCCCTGGCTTCAGTGAAAGGAGGCAAACGTAGAGATACTTGTCACCAGCAGCTTCAGCTCCAGGAGTGAATGAACGTCCATTCTTAGTGCCTGATTGGAAGCCTGCAGGAATGGTATCCCATACAAAATTTCAAAGGGACTAAAGCCAGGGGACCACCTGAGTCTTCATCAGGGCAAGGAATGGTATTTTATCCTAGATGACATTGGTTTCTTGGTTCATATTTATGACATCAAAAATCTAGTCATATTTTATTAAAATCTGAAATATCTGAACTGCCCAAATCAGCCAAAAGCACCCATCCCAGGAGACTCGGACGCAGATAGATCATTTGTACTAAAGTCTACTTATTTTATTTTTGTGTCCCAGAGCCAGTTCACTTTATCTCCCAGTTGAATATTTAGCTTTGGTGGAATTTGCTATTGCTTTTCATCTGTTACTGAAGTGTTAGCGTCTCCACCCTGCTCGGAATCAGCTCCTCTAAGGTTTTCCTCCTGTGCACATGTTCTGCAGGACTATTCATCACCGCTCCCCTTCCCCTACCACAAGATTGTTTTCCCATCACTCTCTCCATAAGCAGAAAATAGGATTCTAGCAGAAAGTACACCTGGGGTCTCCCTCAGGCACAGCCTTGAGTACTTAAATCAGTTCTGTTAAATTCTAGGCTTTTGAACCAGCACAATGTAGGTGTCATCAGAAGATGCAAATTCAAAGAAGTCCATATTCCAAAAAGGCTGACACTAGGGGTTGACGACCCTTCCTCACTTGCGGTGCTGAGTCAGGGGGGAGGCCTCAGTTTTAATGGGCTGCCCATGCGCCCTTGCAGTAGCCTGTACCTTAGGGTTGACTTGATTGAGAAGCGTCTGAGGGAACCAGCAGAGCTGCTCACAAGGCACAGGCATGTTTTGGAAGCTGAAAAAAAATAACTTGAGCCTGAAATTTAGGGAGAAGATTTCAATCCAACAATGAGCGAGGGCACTCTGGAAATAATTTCTGACCACCAGTTTCAAAAAAAAAGAAAAAAAATCAGCCAGTCCACCCCACCCCCCCTTAGTCGTCAGGTTAGTTTCTACCCGGGTGGGACATGTTCCTCTGGAGCCCTGGGGTCCCCTCAGCTCTCCTTCCTCCGGGTAGCCCAGCTGGTTGCAGGAGGCTCTGACCCCCTCTGCTGCAGCTTAACGGGGTTCTTCTTCCCTGTTCCTTTTTATACGTATGATTTTCCTCTTGTGGTTCTGTGGTCTGAAAACCTTTATATGCTACTTCAACTAGATGAGATACTGTCAAGGTTAATCCATCCTCCAATTTTTCTAACTTTGGCAGGGTATCAGGCATGCTTTGACTAATCAGCCTTAACTTAATCAGCCTTAAGTTTTCAGGATTCCTCATGCCTACAGCTGATACTTCTAAAATTCTTTCCAACTGGGCTGATGGTTTTCATTTGCCTCCTGTCTTATTTCCATAAATCCACATAAATCCAGCAGTTTGTCTGCTTTTATTATTATTATTATTTTTAGAGACAGGGTCTCACTTTATCACCCTGGGTAGAGTGCTGTGACATCACAGCTCACAGCAACCTCCAACACCTGGGCTTAGGCGATTCTCTTGCCTCAGCCTCTGGAGTAGCTGGGACTACGGCACCCACCACAACGTCCAGCTGTGTTTTTGTGGCAGTTTGGCCGGGGCCGGATTCGAACCCACTACCCTCGGTATGTGTGGCCGGTGCCCTACCCACTGAGCCACAGGTGCTGCCCCCAGTTCGTCTGTTTTTATGTAATTCCACTATGGGGAACTGCCTCAAAGGAAATTTCCCTACTGGGGATGGAGTCGAATTGAAGACCCTGGGAGGTGCAGGGGGGAGAGATCATATCCTTGAGTCTTTCAGGAAGGAAAGGAGGAGCCGGGGAGATGCTAAGTCAGAGGCTGAATTGAGGCAAAGATGTTAGAATGACGAGTTGTTCTGAATAATGTGACATCTTTAGTAAGTTCTATAAATACATTTTAGAACACATTCTGTTCAAGGATGTTAACTAATTATGTCTTTGTAAAATACCAGCATCCTAAAGTAAAATTTAGTGACATGACATCACTTGACTGTCATTAGGAAGTAGTTAATAAACCTTCAGCATCAATCCTTACCACTTCAAATAGTAACGGTTTGAAAGACAATCTAAGTGGTTTCAAAATGTGTGATCAAAACAAGTCCCAACTCAGTGTAAAATGATAGCAATTCATTTAACCAAGACTGATAATTAAAAGGTTTTAAAGGCAATATAGAAAATTACGTGGATGTAAAAACTTTCACTTACTTCAGCTCAGTTTTCCCAAGTAATAAAAATGTAATAAGGGGCGGCGCCTGTGGCTCAAAGGAGTAGGGCACCGGCCCCATGTACCAGAGGTGGCAGGTTCAAACCCAGCCCAGGCCCAGAACTGCAAAAATAAATAAATAAATACAAATTTAAAAAAATAAAAATAAAAAATGTAATAAGGATAGCCTAGAAATTATCTTGATAAAATCTTTGATTCATAGGTGAGTTTCCAAACGATAATGAAAAACATTCTGCACTTGAAATCATACATAAGAAAAGCACGTCCAGGATCATGAGTGAACATTATAAAGGAGAGGAGAAACCAGGAAAACAGCACTCAGAACAGGGGGACGCATGACCCCCACCATTTCACAATAGTTAGGAAAATGTTCTTCACGACCACTTATTCATTTGCATTTACCTGATTATTTACTTTAATGGTTTACATACATTGCTATGAAACTCAGATACTAGACAAAGCTAGCTATCCCTTCAAGTTATCTACCTGTTTACTATTTTTATAGCTTTGATATAACCCACGTGATTAATTGTGCCTCAAAAAAATCATTCAGTGTCTAAATAAATTTATTATCTAAATATATCTTTATACAAAAAATGGAGGAGAAAATTACAAAACACAGACAGGAAATAATCACAAAAATAGGTTTACTTAAGACTTTTAATCTTTTATTTATTTTTATTTTTTAAGAGAAGGTCTTGCTCTGTTACCTGAGCTTGCTCTGTTACCAGTGGCAGGATCATAGCTCATTCTAGCCTCCAACTTTTCAGCTCAAACAATCCTCCCACCTTAGCCTCCTGGTTAGGTAGGACTATAGGCACATACCACTGCACCTGAGTAATTTTTTAAAATTTTTGTAGAAATGGGGTCTCATTCTTGCTTAGACTGGTCTTGAGCTTCTGGCTTCAAGCAATCCTTTCTCCTTGGCTAGGATTACAGGCATGTACAGAATACTATACCCAGCCCAAGTTACCACTTTTAAACTTAAAAAAAAAAAAAAAAAATCCAGAAAACAAACAAGCATTTGAGTAAACTCAACACATCTTCCCCAACTTGTGTGTAGCAAGATCAAAGTGACACCTGACTCCTATGGTTTGATTTATGCTCATGTAACTGCAGCTCCTAGGAAGCTTGAAATCTCCAGCAGTATCATTAGTATCAGATGATAAAAAGAATGAGTTGGAAACATCCTGTGTGTCCTTTCCCATAGACTTTGAAGTCAACAGAGGCAACTGCATGTCCCACTGAGAGTAAGAGGCCAAGACCAAAATATCTTCATCAAACCTCGACCACAGGTTTCAGGGTCTTGTGATGTCCTTTCCCTGAAGTTCTATTTCTTCTGATTTACTGACACTTATTTTTTTAATGTGCCTGCCAACATTGTTTTAAAACTTAAATGAGAACCTTAACCACACAGGTAAATGTATTTCTGCACTTGAAATCATACATAAGAAAAGCACGTCCAGGATCATGAGTGTTTCAGACACTTTATTATTATTATTATTATTATTATTATTATTTTGAGACAATCCCATTATATTGCCCTCAGTAGAGTGCCATGAAGTCACAGCTCACAGCAACCTCAAACTCTGGGGAAAAAACAATTCCCTTGTCTCAGCCTCCCAAGCAGCTGGGACTACAGACGCCCACCACAATACCTGGCTATTTTTTTTTTGTTGTAGTTGTCATTGTTGTTTAGCAGGCCTGGGCCAGGTTCAAACCCACCAGCCCTAGTGCATGTGGCCAGCGCCCTAACCACCTAACCACTCGAGCTATGGACACCGAGCCTGTTTCACTTTCAAATACTTGGTGGATGCAAACGTAAATGGCTAGCAAATCCCAGGAAAAATGTATATGAACAATGTAAGACTTTTATTTTTTTTCTAATTTTTAATAAACCAGCTTATTTTCCAAAGATTACTAAATTCACATGAACCTGAAAAGAATTTGGGCTTATTTATTTAAGTTATGAGCACCCCTTCATAAGCCAAATTGCTACCATGTAGACATAATATATATATAACATAGTACATATACATACACAAAACACATTGAAATGTAAACACATGCACACAAAGCTTCAATAGTTTATCTCAGCACACCGGCCGTGAGACCTTCTAAAGTTCCTAGTCATCTGTATATATTTTGTTGCTATTCCTCTTTCCCTTTCCACCAGCAGGCATCCCTGCGCTTGGCCAGGTTCCCTCCATAGATAGAGACGTCTTTCAGTCTCCTAGACCTTCAGATAGAGACGTTTTCCACTCTCCTAGTCCTTAGGATAAGGATATTTTTTATCCTTGCAGGCATAGAAACTGCCACTAGAGAAACTATCACCAAAGGTGTCTTTCAACCTCCTGGATCTTGGACTTGTTGATAATACTATCAACAGCAAATTTTAAGTGGCCAAAAAGAAAATAGAGACAAAGAGCTCAGCAGACTCCATTCACATGCCACACACCAGGATAGATATATGCGCCATCTAAAGGGGGGCTTCAGGCAAATGAACCACATTTACAACTAATAAGCTACAGGAATGGGAAATCAAAACGGATTAGTTTCTACTCTTAACAAATGGTCACAGACTTATCTAACTCAAAGAGGAATTCCCGTCAGAATTCCCTAGTTGGTAGGGGCATCCCAATGATGTAGCACCTTTAAACAGCTCATATGTCTGGACAAAAAAGCCCACATTCAGAGATTCATTCTTCCATGGAAATCAGGCAGACATGTGAAGCCAGCAATGGCTGAGGTGGTGGGAGAAACTGAAACCTCCATTAAACTGTAGCCCCACAGGTGCTACGGAGGCCTCTGGAATTCTCGTCACTCCACAGCCATCAAGTCATGAGCAACAGAATCCTAGAAGAGCCCCCCAAATTATCAAACCCACAAAGGGACCCAGCCAAGGTCCTATCACTTGCTGCATGAAGAGCTAATTAATGTGACAAGATTGCCAGGGAAGGAAAGAAATTTAACACAAAAGATGTGTGTCCGGAGGCTGGATCGTGGAATGCTGGTCAGGTTTGGAGAGGTTGGAAGTTATTCAATCTGATTCAAGAACGTGCTGTTGCTGATGGACAGCGAGTCTTGTGGAGAGGTTAGTTAAATCTGGCTGTTCGGCTTGACTGCTAAAGTCTAAGATAACACAAAATAACTTATTTTTGGGGATCATTTTTCAAGGCTGACTGCAATTATGTAATGGGTGCAATTATGCACACTATTCAGGTGACATGCACACCAAAAGCCCAGACTTCATAATACATAATATATCCATGCAACAAAATCACACTTTACCCCTGAGATTTACACAAATAACAAATACATAAGTAAAATTTAACCTAAAGTTGTGTCTGTTTCCTAGGGCTGCCATATCAAAGTGCCACAAACTAGCACTAAAATACCAGTGGCCTCAAATAAAAGAAATGTATTGTCTCCTAGTTCTTTAGGGTTAGAATTCTGCAGTGAAGGTGCCACAAGACCACTTCCCTCTGAAACACTTATCGGGATCCTTCCTTGTCCGTCCTCTTCTGTGGCAGTTTACAGGCTCTTTGTCACTCCTTGTCGTACAGCTATCTAGGCCCTTCGCTGCCCTTGCTGTCACAGGTTGTTCTCCCCGAGGCCTCGGGCTTCACACCACTTTCTAATGAAACTCCAGTCAGACTGGGCGATGGGCCCAGCCTACTCCAGGACTTTATTTTACCTGCGTACAGCAGTGACCCTACTTCAAACATGTTCCCATTCAGAGGTACTGGGGGGGAGGACTCCAATGTATTTTTTTTTTCCCAGTGGAAGAACACAATCTAATTCATATTCATTTGTGTTCCAGAGACCCCAAAATGTTAAAATTAAAATTAAACAAGATATAAATGAAATTTTAAAAATCCCATCGCTATGGATTTTAAGTCTTAATAGTGTTAGGATGTTTCTACTTCCCAAGTTGATACAAAGAAACAATGCTATCCCCAGCAAAATTACAACTGTTTTTATTTTCTTCACATTTTTAAAGAAATCAACAAGCAGATTTTAAAATTCATATGGAAATGCAAGAGACCTAGAATAGCTGAAGTGTTCTTTAAAAAGTAAAGAAAAAATTGGAGGACACATACTTCCTGATTTAAAAACTTATCAAAAGGTACAGTAATTAGGGCAGTGCCTTTAGCTCAAAGGAGTAGGGCACTAGCCCCATATGCCAGAGGTGGCAGGTTCAAATTCAGCCCTGGCCAAAAACTGCCAAAAAAAAAAAAAAAAAAAGGTACAGAAATTAGAAAATAGGGCACTGACTCATGACAGGACCACACAGACACACGGAGGTCAATGGAGTGTAACCGAGAATACAAACATAGACCTTCACATTTAAATTTATCTGAGTGTCATCAATGTCATTCAATAAATAACTACTAGTATTTTTATCGAATGGTGTTAGGTCTTCAGATTACCCATATCCAAAAAGGGTTAAATTGAATCCCTACTTCCCACTAAATAAAAATTAACTCAAAATGGTTTATGTACTTAAATAGAAGAACTGAAATTATAACACTCTTAGAGAAAGTATAAGAATACATCTTTGTGCCTTTATGTTAAATGATGTCATGTTTTCTTAGTTATGACATTCAAATCATAAGCATTTTTTTTAAAAAAATAGATTAATTAGATTTAATTAAAATTAAAAACAAAAAACCTTAGACTTTAAAACAATGTATCCTAAACATTTGTACACTCATACTAATTTAAAATTTTAAAAAAGCAAACAAAAAAAATGTTAAAAGGTTTTGTTCTTCAAAGAGAGTGAAAAATAAGTATATAAAATCAAAGAAAATATTGGCTAGTGACATTTTTGATAAGAGCCTAATACCCAAAATATATACAACATTTTTTAACTCAATAAAATGACAATCTGAATTTAAAAACAAAAGTATTCAATAATTCTCAAAAAAAGATTTACAAATGAACCATATATGAAAGAAAAAGATGCTCAACATTGTCAATCATAATTGAAGCAAAGGTCAAAATCACACTGTGAGACCATTGAATACCCACTAAGATGGCCATCTTTCTTTATTTTATTTTATTTTTTTGGAGTTTTTGGCCAGGGCTGGGTTTGAACCCACCACCTATGGTATATGGGGCTGGCTCCTTACTCCTTTGAGCCGCAGGTACCACCCAAGATGGCCATCTTTCAAAAGCAGATGAAGAGAAACTGGAACACCCCAGCCTTGCTAGGTGGTCTGTGATTCAGCCGCTTTGGAAAATCACTGGCAGTACCTCAAAGTCCTTAGCCTGGAGTTTTCATATGACCCAGAATTTCCTCTGCCAGGATGAATGAAAGCAAATCCACAAAGTACTTTCTCAAAAAGGCTCATAGCAGCCTGGTGCATAGTGGTCCCCTAATGGAAACAATCCAAGTGACCAGGAACTGAAGAACGGACAGGCAGAATGTGGTGTACACTCACAATGGAGGATTTGGTCAATAAAAAGGAATGAAGTAAAAACAAAAAATAAATAAATAATATGGAATGAAGTACAGACACACATTTTAACTTGGATGAACCTTGAAAATATTAAGCCAAATAAAACAAATCACAAAAGATGGCATATGGTATGATTTCATTACACAAAACATCCAGAATAGGCTAATTCATGGACACATAAATTAATTAGCAGTTTCCAAGGCTTGGGGGGAGGGGAATGCAGAATGACTGTTCTTTTGTGTGATTAATTTTTCTAAAATTTAGAGTGGTGATAGTTTCCCAACACTGGGAAAATATATGTACTGAACATCCCTGAATTGCAGTCTTCAGAGGGGAATTTTATGTGCTCTGTTATGTGAATTATATTCCAATAAATTTGTTTTTAAATATTAAATATGTTTGTATATATGTGTATAATTTTACATATAAAAATATGATAAATGCAAGATAGTTGGCTGTAAGCCTCCAAAAGTTTCAGATCAGTAATACACGAACTGGTCTATGAACTCTTAGTAATCTCTTGAGATTAATCCCAGCCTGTACTTTATCTACAACACTCACTCCGTGAGCTATGCTGCCGTCATCTGATGATTATTGAATGTCTGCTCTGAAGTTCTAAATCCATGTTACCTTTTTCAAGTGATCTTTACAACACTTAAACTACTGAACTCTCATCAGGTGAAGAACAAGACTTTCCAGAAATTTTCTTTGTTAGGGGGGTTTGTATCAGGCGCCTGAAGCATTGGGAAAAGTTGATGTGTGGTGTTTCTGCCTCTGGGAAGCGACATTTATAATCTTGCTCAGGATCTCTTACCTGACTATCATATCGACTCAAGGATGAAGACAAACTCATTGTCATCATTACATGGATATTCCCAAGTCTCCAATTTCAGCATTGTCACCTCTCCTGAGTTAAAATTATTATTGTTTTTATTTTATTTTTTATTAAGTCACTTGTACATAGCCCATAAATATATTTATGCCATTATGGGATTCGATGTGTTGATTATTTGTACAAATTGGGAGTGCTTATATCCTACTAATCAACATAGCTTTGACCTCATTCACCCAATTATAGCATTAAGACCTTTGTGTTCTACACCTGACGGATAGGTGTGGTCCCCCTACTAACCCTCCCTCTATCGACCCACCCTCATCCCTTCCGCTCTCCCTATTTAGCTGACTCCAGCTGAAGGTAACAGGCTCGTCTCTTCCAAATGTGCTTCTTTTAGGCATCTCCCTTTTCATCATCTTCCTTCACCTTCCCTTGCCCCAGCTGGAAACCTACGCATGATTTTTGAATGCTCCTTCTCACTTAGATTGTACAACCAACCAATCAGCACAGTCTCTGCACTTGACCAAAGAAGATATTTTAAGTCTCTCCAATTTTGTCTTTGCCTTGCCCGAGCCATCGTCTTTTCACATCTAGATTACTGAACTAACTCTTAAACTCTTTCCAACTTTGATCCTATAAAACCGTTTTTCATACCATTGCCAAATATTCCTTCCCACCAGAGCATTCTCAGCAGCTTCCATTGTTCAAGGTAACAGACACATTTTTTAACAAGATTATTGGATGAGTTGCCCCCTGTATTCTGTTTCAGACTCAGTTATTTTAATTCTTCAATTCTGTATGGGTGACTCTCCCTACCCTTTCTTAAATTCTTCATATGGGCTACAAGCCTCCCGTCCTTCCCAGTTGTCTATAATTTAGACTCACTTTTTCTTTCCCATATTAATTTTGACTGTTTCCAAGCCCCTAAACTAGCTACTACCAAAAGTCCAGAATTCACTGAGATGGCACAGCTTCGAGAATCCTTTCCCTACTCCCCCCCCCCCCCCCCCCCCGGGGGGGGGGGGCTGGAATTTTTCCCCCCCCCCAAGACTTGAAAAAAAAAAAAAAAAAAAAAAAAAAAAAAATAAAAAAAAGTGATATTTTTTTTTG
>CAUYPK010170678.1:0-11043 GCA_963574355.1 Loris lydekkerianus
GTACATTCCAACCCTTAACCCAATAGAAGAAAAGAAATAACCAAAATTAGAGCAGATTTAAATGAATTGGAAAACAAAAGAATTATACAACAGGTCAATAAATTAAAAGGTTAGTTTTTTGAAAAGGTCAATAAAATAGATAAACCTTTGGCTAACCTATCTAGTAAAAAAAGAGTAAAATTTCTAATCTCATCAATCAGAAATGATAAAGGCAAAATAACAACAGACTCCTCAGAAATTCAAGAAATCCTTAATGAATATTACAGGAAACTTTATTGTCAGAAATATGAAAATCTGAAGGAAATGGACCAATACTTGGAAGCACATCACTTTCCAAGACTTAGACAGAATCAAGTGGAAATGTTGATCAGGCCTATATCAACTTCTGAAATAGCATCAACCATACAAAATCTCCCTAAAAACTATTCTACCAAACTTTTAAAGAGGAACTAGTACCTATATTACTCAACCTGTTCCAAAATGTAGAAAAAGAAGGAAGACTACCCAAAATGTTCTATGAAGCAAACATCACCCTGATCCCTGAACCAAAAAAGACCCAACAAGAAAAGAAAATTATAGACCAATATCACTAATGAATATAGATGCAAAAATATTCAGCAAGATCCTAACAAACAGAATCCAGCAAAACATCAAACAAATTATACATCATGACCAAGTTGGTTTTATCCCAGGGTCTCAAGGCTGTTTCAATATAAGTAAATCGATAAGTATAATTCAGCACATAAACAAATTAAAAAACAAAGAACATATGATTCTCTCAATTGATGCAGAAAAGCTTTTGATAATATAGAGCATCCCTTCCTGATCAGAGCACTTAAGAAAATTGGTATAGAAGGGACATTTCTTAAACTAATAGAAGCCATCTACAGCAAACCCACAGCCAATATCATATTGAATGAAGTTAAATGTACTAAGTCCTACTATGAAACTAATTTATGGCTTTCACATGAAAGCTATAACCCAGTTATAACTTAAGAATAGGGGGAAGTAGTTTTGGTGGAGGGAGGGTAATGGGTGGGACCACATTTATGGTGCATCTTAGAATGGGTACAGGTGATTACACTAATGTACACAGCTATGATTTAACAATAAAAAAAAAGAATAGGGGGAAGGAGGAGAGGGAGGTGAGGGAGGGGGGAAGATGTATGGAGGGAGGGTGATTGGTGGGATTACACCTGAGGTGCATCTTACAAGGGTACATGTGAAACTTAGTAAATGTAGAATGTAAATGTCTTAACACAATAACTAAGAAAATGCCAGGAAGGCTATGTTAACCAGTGTGATGAAAATGTGTCAAACGGTCTATAAAACCAGTGTGCGGTGCCCCATGATCGCATTAATGTACACAACTATGATTTAATAATTTTTTTTAAAAAGTAAGAAATTAAAATATTGCTCTCTGAAAATAAAACAAATGAAGCCTGCACATATCATGGATACCCTTGACCATCAGTGGGCGTGAATCCAGAAACTGCATGAATAAATGTGTGGTTGAGAAGTGTGGAAACACCCAATACACTACCTACAGTGACCTGGCCACAACCCCAGGGAGACAGGCCTGGTTGTCATTTCATCAGCAAAGCCCCAGCCTGCTGTTTTGTGCCCTGTGTGGGTTGACTCTGTGCTTAGAATGGCAGTGATAGGCCTAGTGTGGGAAAGGAAGTCAGACACCCAGACTTGTCCGTGTTTATCCAGCACAGATTGTTCTCAGTTGAGAGGCAATTGCAACACATCAGGCATTCCAGACTTCAGTGAAATATCTCTCAAAACTATCCTCTCAAGCCTGAAACAGTGGCACATGCCCACAGTCTCAGGTCTCAGACACTCACGAGGCTGAGGTAGAAAGATGGCTTGAGCCCAGGAGTTGTTTTTTTTTTTTGTTTGTTTGTTTGTTTTGTTTTTGTTTTTGTTTTTTTGCTTTTTTGGCTGGGGCCAGGTTTGAACCCGCCACTCCCTGTGTATGGGGCTGGTGCCCTACTCCTTGAGCCACAGGCACTGCCCTGAGCCCAGGAGTTTGAGGATACAGTGAGCTATGATAACACCACTGCACTCCAGTCTGGGCTACACGGCAAGACCTTCTGTTAAGAAACAACAACAACAATAGCAGCAACAAAAATCCATCCCCCCTTCTTACATTTTGATTTTATGTTCATCAAGCAATACTTTTGATTACTCAGTTTCCCATATATATCACTACCAGGAAAGTGGATCAGGCATATAGGAATCCTAGTCAAGGCAAAGAAACAGCCACCACTGTAAATCAATATAAATCAATAAATTGCAATTTCATTTACAGATAAACTTCTTAGGAATATAGTTTCCACAAGTCTGTCTCCTGGAGCTGTAGAAGTTCTGGGATGGCCAAGTTTCCTCCAAGACTAAAATTGGACCCAGGTTATGGTGCTGTTGCCTTGGGAGGTCTGTCTGGGCTGCCAGCTGGCTGCCATCTTTCTCATCGCCCCTCCTTTTAACTTTCACTAAAAAGCATAATTGTTTCTTGGCTATGTAAAATTCCAAGAAATAAGTAAAAGTCTAAGGGGGTAAAACATGTTTTCAGAAGGCTAAAAAAGAATGAGGAGGGCGGTGCCTGTGGTCAAGGAGTGGGGCGCTGGCCCCGTGTACCGGAGGTGGTGGGTTCAAATCTGGCCCTGGCTAAAAACTGCAAAAAAAGAATGAGGAATCAGATGGCACAAAAGTTGAGAAAATTAAAAAAATAATAAAATAAGGCTTGGTGACTGTAAAATAAATAAAAAGTAAAATAAAATAAATTTTTTAAATGTTGAGGAAAAAAATAAGCTTTGAAGTGGATGCAGTGCAGTGAATGGCTAAATACGTATAATGAATGTATCAAATGTGTGAAAGAAAATGTGTAGTAATAAAAATTTGGTACTCAAAAGTATGGTGTGTGGCAGAGGGTACCTAATGTTCGCCAGTTCTATCCTCCTCCTGGGCAAACAGGAAGATAACATTCCCAGCTCAATAGCACATGGAAGAAAGTGACAAATTTCACTTCTAGGACTAGCCTGCTAGTCCTAGGACCACCCGTGTGATCTATATGTTATCTGTCTTTCTCACTCATGCTATTGCTAGTGAAGTAGATATTCTGAGATCACAGGAGCCTGGATCCCTGAGTTGCCAGTTGAAGGAGCTGCACAGGTGATCTTTCTGCCCACATTAGACTATATAACATGAGAAATAGACTTACTCTGGTAAGCCACTGAGATGTATGGATTGGTTGTTTTTTTGTTTGTTTTTTATTAAATCATAACTGTATATGGATTGGATGTTGAAGCAGCTAACATTAATGATCATAAATTCACATTTTCAATAAAACCACACATCTTCAAGTTGACTTTACAGGAATAACATAGAATGCCATATAATTTGTATTATTATGTACTTGAGACTATCTTTGTATACAATAGTTTGGAAAATTCTTTGGTCACCATCCTCTGCTTTTTTCCTGAAGTTTTTGTACCATAGACATTCAACAAGCATTTTTTGAAGTCTTGCCATTTGCCAAACACTGATCTTAGTGCTGGGAATTCCTCAAAGAACAAATAATGTTCCTGTCTACATGGTATTTACAATCTAATAAAGAAATCTTATGTTTCTCATATATAATCATTTTCAGAGAGCTGTTCAAAGTTTCTGTAAAAAAGTCTCTGGCTTTATGCTGTAAAATCTGTTCCTGGACCGCACGATTCTTGAATTTTCATTTTACCATCTCTTTATATGGCAGAGCTCTGTCAAGGCAAGCATTTAATAGGCCTGTACATTTCCTTCATGGATACAGAAATGAAGAGAAAGTCATGTGTTTATCTTGTAGCTCCATGGGTGATGCCCAAGTGTGGGCTTGCTTTATAAATATTCATGCCCCTCTAATCAATGACTCAATAAGATGTTTTTAAATTTCAATAGAAACTAAGATTTTATTTACAATTCTTTGAACACAGTAGTATAAGATAAACCATATGTCCTGCCATCTAATATTCCTATCATTCTTCCTGCCTGAGTCCCCAATTTTAATACACTTGCTTCAGTTTACAATTTCCCAAGGCTCTAAGCTTTGAAAGGATGTCCAGGGGTGAAATAGTGCTAGAAGAGACAGGAAAAATGTCCAGTTCTAATTCTAAAATTAGTTGACCTGAGTCCATCCTTGAGTATAGGTAATAAAGTAGATAAACTTTTTTTTTTTTTTTTAATTTTCTTTGGGGAAAAAATTGTAGCACATATGTGATAGTGGGAATAGAGGTACCTAAAGAGGTCATCATCTTGGTTCTCCTCAAAATTGAGTGATATGTGTCCCTGGGCAACCAATTAACCCAGAAAACATGTTTTATTAATCCACAAATAGTCATATTAATAGTGAAGTCCTCGTAGGGTTGCTGTGAGGATTAAGTGAGTATATGAAGTATTTTGCTTTAATATTGGGTTTTAGAGGATGAACTCATAGTTTATAACACAATAAGGCACTTCTGTTTACATTCATCATAACACAGAGGAAAATGTGCCTTTGATATGGCCAATTGTCCTCTTAAAAATTTACATTTCAGATTCAGTTTTCTGTATCTTTATGGGCATTCTGATGGGAAGTCAGAAGGTGACATATCAGGCCTAGAAGCTTCAGCCTCATTGAAGGAATAAATGATACCTAAGTGGTCTCAGCCCTGCAAACACTGCAGACTGCTATTTTATAATCACTGAAGTATCAAGGGACCTTTACTAACATGTTTGATTAGGAAATTTAAACATGTGTATTGTAACAAAGTTAGGTAACAGATTTACTTGGTTGCTAAAACCCTGTGTTAGAGATAAATACTCCTGACTCTAAGCTAGGTCACCGCACAGCAGATATCAGCAGCAGTTTTGCTACCAGTGGACTCACTGAGCTACTGTTTAAATATGTGTCTGAAGGTCTTTGTGGCTAAAACTTTACCTTCAAACAATCCCAATGGTCTTGGAAATGGGAATGATCCCACAGATAGAATGTATCCTGGGTCACATACTCCTAGCTAAATATGTTGAGAAAAGTATGTCTTCTTTACAGGGTTTTGCTCAACAGATGCAACCTTCTAACCCCAATAAAATAACTCAGCCACCCATAAATGTGAACTTGAATAAGTTACCTAAATAGTCAAGCCCTTAGTTTTCTCATCTAAAAAGTAGACATAAAAGATTTTCACTTTAGGAGATACTTTTAAATTTTCTCCTCTCAATTTCTCATGGAGGCATAATTCTCCAACAGGGAAATATGTTTTTTACATGCACAATTTGAAGAGCTTTTCAAATGTTTACAAATCCCTATCACCATATTACCTATTTTCAACACAGGACCGAGAAGTTAGGTAGCTTCCTAATAGCACATAGAAGTTAAGTAGCTTCCTAATATCACATAGCACCACTAAGTAACAGGGTTGAGATTCAAGCCTCTTTCTAGCTCTAAAGCCACATTCATTCTGATACACCTTATGACCTCTATATTAACAATCATGAAAGGGAGCCAAGTGTGGTGGTTGATGCCTGCAATCTTAGTATTCAGAGAGGCCAAGGTGGGGGGATCACTTGAGCTTAGAAATTCAAGAGGAGCTTGAGCAAAAGGGAGACCCTATCTCTACTAAAAAATAGGAAAAAAATTATCCCACTGTAGTGGCAGGCCCCTATAGTCCCAGCTACTCAAGAGGCTGAGGCAGGAGAACTGTTTGAGCCCAGAAGTTTTTTGTTGTTTTTTATTTCAGATTAATATAAGGGTACATACAATTAGGTTACATTGTTTGGTTGTGTTAGGTAAAGTCCAAGTTGTATGCCACATACCTCTACATCGTAACTGATAGGTGAGAGCTTACCATACCCCTCCCTTTCTCCCCTCTCCTTTTTTTCTTTTTCTTTCTTCCTTTCTTTCTTTCTTTCTTTCTTTCTTTCTTTCTTTCTTTCTTTCTTTCTTTCTTTCTTTCTTTTCTTTCTTTCTTTTTTTTTTTCTCATTGGGGATTCATTAAGGGTACAAAGAACCAGGTTACATTGATTCCATTTGTTAGATGACTATCTTATAACTGTGCCCTACCCCCAAAAGATGTTCCACACACTGTGACCCCCCCACCCCCTCCCTCCTTTCCTCACTCTGCTCCCTTTTCTTGAATTTAAATGTGTTTTTCTCTCATTGTTTCCATATCTTTGGTACTGTGAATTGAGCTGCTGTAAACATTCTAGTGCAAATGTCCTTATGGTAAAAAAAATTTTTTTTTTTTCCTTCTGGGTAGATACTTGGTAATGAGATTGTTGGGATCAAATGGTAGGTCTAGTTTTAGCTCTTTGAGGATTTTCCATACTTTTTCCCACAGAGGCTGTATTAATTTGCAATCCCACTAATAATGTATAAGTGTTCCCTTCTCTCCACATCAGCATCTGCAGCTTTTGAATTTTGTGATGTGGGCTATTCTCACTGGGGTTAGGCAATATCGCAAGGTGGTTTTGATTTGCATTTCTCTGACTGGAATAATGAGCATTTTTGCACAACTATCTTCTTGGGAGGAGGTTCGGTTCATGTCTCTTGCCAATGATAAATGGGGTTGTTTGCTCTTCTCTTATCAATTAGTTTGAGTTCTCTGTAGATTGTGGTTATTAGGCCTTTGTCAGATTTGTAACATGCAAATATCTTCTCCCATTCTGAAGGCTGTCTGATTGTTTAGTTATTGTGCCCTTAGCTGTGCAGAAGCTTTGCAGCATAGTCATATCACATTTATTTATTTTGGGTGTTGCTGCAATTGCCAGTGGGGTTTCTTCATAAAATCTTTCCCCAGGTCAATATCACCCAGAGTTTTTACATACTTTGTTCTAGAGTTTTTATCATTTCATGTCTTAAATTTAAAACTTTTATTCGATGTGCATCAATTTTTATAAGTGGTGAGAAGTGTGGGTCCAGTATCAATCATCTACATGTGGCTAACCAGTTCTCCCAGCAGCATTTACTAAATAGGGATTCTTTTCCCCAGAGTATGCTTTTTGTTTTATTGAAGATTAAATAGTGATATGGGGCTGGTTTCATCTCTAGGTTCTCTATTCCAATAGATATTGAATAATAATATTAAATGAATGAACGAATGATTATTGCCGAAGGTACAGTGGCAGTGTCTTGAAATGGATTCAATGTGGGGGGCCCTGGTATGTGTGACAATAAAACTTAATGCAAATTCTTAAGCTTAAACATCTGAACATACAATCAAGCTGTTACCAGTGATAGGGAAGTTGGGAGAAAAGTTCTAAAAGCCTTCCTTTAGTTGAAGAGAAAAATTTTTTAGGTAATGTGAAATCATAAGTAACTTTTGCACTCAGGAAGTATATTCATATTATAGGTATTGAACCTTACAGTTGTTCTTGATAAAAATAATTCCCATTAACATCATAAAACAGATTTTTATTCCAAAGAGAAGAAAGAAAAGAACTAGTCCTTTCCTGATATAGCAGACACTTAAAAACCTTGGTTGAACAGAAGTGAATGTCCTAAGATCACTGTTGTGTACCTTTGTATTCCTGGAAAAAAATATAACTAGAGATTTTTAACATACAGCTCATAAACTTTATACTTAAAGCCTGAACTTTGGAAAATGGACCTTTAGCATTTCCTGTAATTGTTATAAAAACTGAATTAATGAAATGACCCCTTCCATCTTGAATGGACAAGGAATATGAGGGTATGTGGTTCCCTCATTCTGACTAGCTCACCAAAGAGTTAAGAGCAGGGGTTCTCAAACTGCGGCCCACGGGCCACATAAGGTGGTGTGATTGTATTTGTTCCCATTTTGTTTCTTAACTTCAAAATAAGATATGTGCAATGTGCATAAAAATTTGTTCATAGTTTTTTTTTATTATTTATTATTTTTTTATTGTTAAATTATAGCTGTGTACATTAGTGCAATCAAGGGGTCCAATGTACTGGTTTCATATACAATCTGAAATATTATCATCAAACTGTTCAATGTAGCCTTCATGGCATTTTCTTAGTTATTGTATGTAGGCATTTGTATTCTGCATTTAGTAGGTTTCGCCTGTACCCATTCCAAGATACACCGTTGGTGTGGCCCCACCCGTTACCCTCCCTCCACCCAGACTTCCCCCTTCCCCTCCCATCCCCTTCACAGGCCCTTTCCCCATATTCTTGTGCTATAGTTGGGTTATAGCCTTCATGTGAAAGCTATAATTTAGCTTCACGGTAGGGCTGAGTACATTGGATACTTTTTTTTCCATTCCTGAGATACTTTGCTAAGAAGAATAAGTTCCAGCTCCATCCATGTAAACATGAAAGAGGAAAAGTCTCCATCTTTCTTTAAAGCTGCATAGTATTCCATGGTACACATGTACCACAATTTGCTAGTTCATTCGTGGGTCAATGGGCACTTGGGCTTCTTCCATTACTTAGCAATTCTGAATTGGGCTGCAATAAACATTCTGGTACAGATGTCTTTGTTATATTGTGACTTTGGTCTTCTGAGTATAAACCTAGTAAAGGAATTAAAGGATCAAATGGCAGGTCTATTTTTAGGTCTCTAAGTATTCTCCAAACATCCTTCCAGAAGGAACATATTAGTGGGCATTTTCACCAGCAGTGTAGAAGTGTGCCCTTTCCTCCACATCCACGCCAATATCTCTGGTTTTGGGATTTTGTTATGTGGGCTACTTTTACTGGGGTTAGGTGATATCTCAAAGTAGTTTTAGTTTTGATTTGCATTTCTCTGATGATTAAGGATGATGAGTTTTTTTTCATGTGTTTATAGATCGTGCACCTGTTTTCTTTATAGTTTCCTGTCTTAAGTTCAAATCTTTTATTCAGTGAGAGTCTATCTTAGTTAATGGTGAAAGGTTTGGGTCCAGTTTCAGTCTTTTACAGATCAGCAGCCAGTTCATCTAGCACCATTTGTTAAATAGGGAATCTTTTCCCCACTAAGTTTTTAATTGCCTTGTCAAAGATCAAATAACAGTAAGTACCTGGATTCATCTCTTGGTTCTCTATTCTGTTCCATATATCCACCTCTCTGTTTTTGTGCCAGTACCATGCTGTTTTGATCACTATCAATTTATAGTACAGTCTCAGGTCTGGTAGCATGATTCTTCCTGCTTTGTTTTTATTTCTGAGTAATGCTTTGGCTATTTAAAGTTTTTTTCTGATTCCCTATAACGAAGTATTATTTTTTGAAGATCTTTAAAATATGACAATGGAGCTTTAATAGGAATTGCATTAAAATTATATATTGGGACAACCTAAGACAGGATATGGAGAGGCTGCACAGTGGATTACATTCATAGTACCCAAAGACGGGTAAGATCACTCTGCGTTCAGTCAACCTAAGACAGGGACCAAACCATTGATGTTTGTATCCCTGTGACGGGTAAGACTGAAACTGCAAGAGCAGGCAACCTAAGACAGGGGCTATGTTTTTCCTCCATTCAAAGAACAAAAGAGGGAATTGTTGGGTCATGCCATGTGCCTGAGGCCTAGTGCAACTTCCCGAGCCTGACTAGAAGTAGATCCATCGAGCTACTTCCATGTAGCAATGACTCAGCAAGGCCTGGCCTGAAATTGCCTCTACCTAGATACAGCCAACGTGGTACCATGCCATTGGCCAAACCCTGTCACGCACCAAATCCCCCGCCTCCTTTCCCCACCCCTTCCCCACGCTCTATATAAGCAGCTGCTTGATGCAACAAAGTTGAGTTCCTGATTAAAAAAAAAAAAAAAAAAGAAAGAAATGAAATCAGAAAGGAAGAGCAAAGAGAGGGAAAGAGGGAGGGGAGTGGGGCTTTGGTGTGTGCCACAACTTTTGGGTGCAAGACACGATTGTAAGAGGGACTTACCTAAAAAAATGCAATCAGTGTAACCTGGTTCATTATACCCTCAATGTATCCCCAACAATAAAAAATAAAGAAATGAAAAATAAATAAATAAATAAAATTATATATTGTTTTGGATACTATACACATTTTAACAATGTTGATTCTTTCCAGCCATGAGCATGGTATGTTTGTCCATTTGTTAACATCTTCAGCTATTTCTTTTCTTGAAGTTTTATAGTTCTCTTTATAAAGATCTTTCACGTCCTTTGTTAGGTATACTCCCAAATATTTCATCTTCTTTGGCACTAGTGTGAAAGGAATAGAATCCTTGACTATTGGGCTTGGTTATTGTTGGTATATATAAAGGCTACAGATTTATGGGTGTTGATTTTGTAGCCTGAGACCTTGCTATATTCCTTGATCACTTCTAAAAGTTTTGTAGTATAACTCCTAGTGTTTTCCAGAAATACGATCATATCGTCTGCGAAGTGTGAAAGTTTGATCTTTTCTGACCCTATGTGGATACCCTTGATCACCTTTTCTTCCCTAATTGCAATGGCTAAAACTTCCATGACAATGATAAAGAGCAATGAAGAGAATGGGCAACCTTGCCTGGTTCCTGATATAAGTGGAAATGATTTCAATTTAACTCCATTCAATACAATATTGGCTGTGGGTTTGGTGGAGATGGCCTCTATTTGTTTAAGAAATGTCCCTTCTATACCAATTTTCTTAAGTGTTCTGATCATGAAGAGATGCTGGATATTATCAAAAGCTTTTTCTGCATCAATTGAAAGAACCATATGGTTCTTATTTTTAAGTTTGTTTACGTGTTGAATTACATTTATAGATTTACGTATATTGAACCAGCCTTGAGACCCTGGGATAAATCCGATTTGGTCATAGTGTATAGTTTTTTTGATGTGTTGTTGGATTCTATTTTTTAGGATCTTATTGAGTATTTTAGCATCTATATTCATTAGTGATATTGGTCTATAATTTTCTTTTATTGTCGGGTCTTTCCCTGGTTTCAGGATCAAGGTGATGTTTTCTTTATAGAATGTGTTGGGTAATATTCCTTCTTTTTCTATATTTTGGAAGAGGTTTAGTAGTATAGGTACTAGTTCTTCTTTAAATGTTTGGTAGAATTATGAGGTAAAGCTATTTGGTCCTGGGCTTTTGTTTTTAGGGAGATT
>CAUYPK010170683.1:0-30467 GCA_963574355.1 Loris lydekkerianus
AACTTGTTTGTCTACAACATTGCCAACAGCATGCTGGGTAACATTGTAGACTCTTCCAGTCTTGCCATGGTGACATTTGTGTGGCATGCCTTTTTGAACAGTACCCATTCCCATGATGTCTACAATATCACCTTTCTTGTAGATTCGCATATATGTGGCCAAAAAACAAGTCCATGTTTTCTAAAAGGCCTAGAGAACATGTATCGGGTGCCTCTCCTCTTTCCCTTTGTGTTTGTCATTTTGGTGAATTACTGGAAGATGGCGTCTCTAGCCGAAAGTTTTTTTTTGTTTTTTTTAACTGCTAGGTTCAAGTGTTACTCCTGCCTCAGCCTCCCAAACAGGCATGCACCACTGTTGTTGGCTGCAAATGTTTTTGTTTTTTTTTTTTTTTTTGTAGAGAAAGAGTCTCACTTTACCGCTCTAGGTAGAATGCCGTGGCATCACACAGCTTACAACAACCTCAAACTCTTGGGCTTAAGCGATTCTGTTGCCTCAGTCTCCCCAGTAGGTGGGACTACAGGCGCTCACCACAACACCCGGCTATTTTTTGGTTGCAGTTGTCATTTTTTTTTTTTTTTTTTGAGACAGAGCCTCAAGCTGTCACCCTGGGTAGAGTGCAATGGCATCACAGCTCACAGCAACCTCCAACTCTTGGGCTTAAGCGATTCTCTTGCCTCAGCCTCCCAAGTGGCTGGGATTATAGGCGCCCACCACAATGTCCAGCCATTTTTTGGTTGTAGTTGTCATTGCTGTTTGGCCGGCCCCAGCTGGATTCGAACCCGCCAGCTCTACTGTATGTGGCTTAGCCGCTTGAGCTACAGGTACCAAACCACAATTGCCATTGTTGTTTAGCTGGCCCGGGCTGGGCTTGAATCCTCCAGCCTCAGTGCATGTTGCTTGCGCCCTAACCACTGTGCTATGGGCGCCGAGCCTTTTTTTTTTTAAATTTTTAAATTTTTTTAAGAAAAGCGAAAACTACTAAAACTGTAATACTGAATATATACCTATCACAAAAGATAATAAATACAAGTCACATGACTTCTGCAATTACAAGAGTTGCTCAAAGTGGTTACCACCAACGTCCAGACACTTCTGATTTCGGAGAACTACTGTAGTCCCAGCTACTCAGGAGGCTGAGGCAAGAGAATCGCTTGAGCCCCAGAGTTGAAGGTTGCTCTGAGTTATGACGTCACAGCACTCTACGGAGGGTGACAAAGTGAGACTCTATCTCTATTAAAAATTAAAACAGGGTGGTGCCTGTGGCTCAGTGAGTAGGGCGCCGGCCCCATATACCAAGGGTAGCGGGTTCAAACCCAGCCCCGGCCGAACTGCAACAAAAAAAATAGCCGGGCGTTGTGTCGGGCGCCTGTAGTCCCAGCTGCTCTGGAGGCTGAGGCAGGAGAATCGCGGAAGCCCAAGAGCTGGAGGTTGCTGTGAGTCCTGTGACATCACAGCACTCCACTGAGGGCGGTAAAGTGAGACTCTGTCTCTACAAAAAAAAAAAAAAAAAAAAAATTAAAGGGCATTTAAATTAAAAAAATTAAATGACAAGGCCCAGCTATTTTTGTTGTTGTTGTTGTTTGTTTGTTTAGCAAGCAGGCCCAGCCAGGTTCGAACTCAACAGCGCCGAACTCAACAGCGAACTCAACAGCGCCGGGGCATGTGGCCGGTGCCCTAAC
The DNA here is from genome assembly GCA_963574355.1 of Loris lydekkerianus. Classification (NCBI taxonomy): domain Eukaryota; kingdom Metazoa; phylum Chordata; class Mammalia; order Primates; family Lorisidae; genus Loris; species Loris lydekkerianus. The sequence continues at coordinate 1,680 of CAUYPK010170683.1, forward strand.
CACTGAGCTACAGCTGCCCAGCCAGACACAGAACCTTTCCACCAAAACACTCTATTTGGGCAGCCCAAGTCTAGATCATTGTGTCCCTACATAAGATGGTGACACTTGGGATACTCTGCAACCCTGAGTGTGACACTTGGGATACTCTGCAACCCTGAGTGTGAATTAATTAGTGGGAATTAAGTTCACTGGAGCCTTGCAGTCCTTGGTTAGTCACAGAGGCCAGTTAGGCATTACTGAAACAATGAAGGTGATTCGCTAATAGGTCACGTATGGAACACAGAATCAGTCTGATCTGGAGGCCTACAATACATCTATGGCAAGGATGACACCTGTTGAATCTCTCTGTAAATCATTGGAACAACAGTGATGTCTGGACTGCTAGGTTTCCTGGTTACCATGGAAATGAAGGTGCTGGTTACATTTCTGTGTAATGACACAGAGACTATAGTATCAACTCCCTCCTCTCCCCACAAAGATGACTGTTTCAGCTATGCTTCCCGAGTAGCCCCAGTAGCCAGGAGCATCAACTAAAAAAATCTGATTAAGTACGAGATGTCAGGGTGTAAGCCCTAACGACGTAGTGTGAAAAAAGAAACATGGCGGGGCTTTTTTTTTTTCCAGTAGGAAAAGGCCAAGATTACTACATTGAATACAATGACATTGACACTCTCGCTTCTTGCACAGGCGCAGTGAAGGAATTCTCAGAGCACGCCTACGCGCGCACTTTCTCTCCTCTGTTTCCACTTTCCTCTCTCTCCCTTTTTCTCATCCCCTTCCCCTTCCTACCACTTGGTCTTTCAGCCTTTCCGTTAGTCCGTTTATGTCTCTCTTTCTGACCCCCGTTCCCCACTTCGTTCTCCCCATCCCCCCTTCCTTTTCCGTCTCTCGCGCACGGCCGCTGTACATGCGCATTTGGTACAAAACCTCGCTCTTTGTCCCCATCTGTCGTTCACACGAACTCAATCCTTTGGCATTCGGTAGCCAATAAAATGTAAGAAATGGCGGAAAAATGATTCTGCCCCTGTAGATAAAGCTTGACTGGCGGTTGAGTTAACCAATGGAGAACGCCACTTTGTATCCCTGGGGAGGCCCCGAGCTCCGTCGTCTCGTTTCCGGCGGTCGCGCGCTCTTTTCTCGGGACGGTAGAGGCCGTGTAGCGTCGCCGTTACTCAGAGGAAAGACCAGTCGGTAGAGGGTGAGTTTTAGGACGGCTTGGTTCTTGTTTAAGAGGGGTGTGGGATTTGGGAGAACAATCTGCAAAGGAAAAAGCTACAGCGAGGCTAGGTTTGGAGGGAGGATGGCGGTTCTAAGGCCCCTTAAGGCCTTGTCTTTGCCACCGCACGGCCTTCTCAGCCCACCCGCGGGGGCCCAGCCCTCAACTCGCCTTTTGGGCTTTAACCACTCTCCGGGTTTCTTTGATGCCTGTTTATTTGTGCTACTTATCTCCGAATCTTAGTCCTGTACATAAGTTGCAGGCCTCTGAACTGCCCTGGGCCGGAGGGTGTGGGGTCTATTATGCCAGAGCCCCGAAGTCCTGGTTGGCTGGAGGAGGAGGCGCTTTGTCGGGCGCTCCTCCTCTCGGCCCCGGGAGGCCATTAATCCAGAATGGGCAAGTGAGACCCCTCGAGCGATGTTTCTTTGTCAAAACTCTTAGCTGGGAAGTTATCCGCTCGTCCGGATCCCACCGCTTTCGTATTCGGGTTCCTTCTTGCTGCCTAGCTCCCCGGCCCATTTATGGCATCACTTTTTTAAAATGAAACTTAAATTTATGGATTTCGATTGTGTATTTTATCGTCCACTTTGAGAAACTCTTACTGTAAGTAAGCTGACACCTTTCTTTGTGTTTTTAACAGAAATCGAGGTTAGGGAGGCCTGGGAGGCACTTGCTGTCTTCACTCGAAGTTGAGGTAGGTGTAAGGGGTAGGGTTGCCAAATAAAATACAGGACAGCCAGCTGAATTAGAATTTCACATAGACAGCGAATTATTTTTTAGTATACATTGCATGGTACTTTAAAACAAAACCATTTTTAAAATCTGAAATCCAAATTTAACAGTGGTTTGTGTATTTTATTTGCTAAATTTAGCAACTCTATGGGGGGGGTCACTGACTAGACTTTTACTGTGCCTTTGTCCAACTTCCTTGTTATTAAATAACAGATCTTAAGAAACTTAGAAAAAATAACAGATCTTAAGAAACTTAGAAAAAAATCGTACCTCATTTTACAGCTTTCAGGCAGGCAATCCAGACAGCCATCTCAGTCTGGTAAATTTACACCAGATTTCCTTCTGCAGTTTCCACTTTAAAAAGTTGACCCTTTTGCTGAAGATGGAGGGAGCATTTATTTAGAGTGCAGATAGGTGTCATGTAGTATTTAGTTGAGTATCTAAACATGTGCAACTGTATCACGGCAAATAGCTACAGTCTTTCTAATGCAGTAAGTCATATAAGTCTTTAGGACAGATAAGTAGATGGAAATTTTTGCTGCTTATCTTTGTGCTTTGTTCTCTTTTCAGAGGCCCAGCAGTTAGGGGGCAGTGCATTTATTACTCAGAGGAGCTTTCTGCACATATTTTCGAATTAATGTTGGTGGTCATCATCAGAAGTAGGTGATAGGAATAAATACTTTCTGAGGTACTTGGTACTTTGTAGATGCTTTATACAATATTACTTAGTTTTTACCACTGCATTCCCTGTTGGGCCTCTTTGGGGTTGGGGGAGGGAGGTGTTTAATAGCTGGGACCCAAATAGGAAAAGATTTGATTCTAACACCTACCATGCCCCATCTCCAACTGTTTCTGGGTGGACTTTAGATTTTCTGTGATTTAAATTTTGTACTTTTATATCTTTCCTTAAAAGTGTGGTTTCCTTTTTTTTTCTTTTTAATATACACCATTTGAGGTGAAACTGCTACACCTGTTCATGGCATTTAACATTAACTTTTTGAGAAAACAACACTGCACATTGTGGCAAGTCACAAAGAAGATAGATTGTATAGAGTCTCACTATGTCATCCTTGGTAGAGGGCTGTGGCGTCACAGCTCACAGCAATGTCAAACTCATGGGCTTAAGCAATTCTCTTGCCTCAGCTTCCCAAGCAGCTGGGACTACAGGCGCCTGCCACAATGCCCAGCTATTTTTATGTTGCAATTGTCATTGTTGTTTAGCTGGCCCGGGCCGGGTTTGAACCTGCCAGCCCCAGTGTATGTGGACGACGCCATAACCACTGTGCTGGGGCACCGAGCCAGATGAATTGTATTTTTAAGAACTTATACTGGATGGTGCCTGTGGCTCAGTGGGTAGGGCACCGGCACCATATACCGAGGATGGCGGATTCAAACCCAACCCCGGCCAAACTGCAACAAAAAAATAGCCGGGTGTTGTAGCGGCCGCCTGTATTCCCAGCTACTCGGGAGGCTGAGGCAAGAGAATCGCCTAAGCCCGGGAGTTGGAGGTTGCTGTGAGCTGTGATACCTCGGTACTCTTCTGAGGGCAATAAAGTGAGACTGTCTCAAAAAAAAAAAAAAAAAAAAAAAAAAGTTATCCTGAGGAAATAATTAGAAAGAAAAAAAAAGAGGCTGTTTACTATAACATTATAATGGGAAAAAGCTGAAAATAATAACCTAAATGTATCATAGTAGAGAGTAGTTTAGTAAATAGTGTATATCCACATGGGCTTTAGCTGTTAAAAATTACAATTATGGGACAGTGCCCATAGCTCAATGGGTAGGGCACTGGCCACACACTGCGGCTGTTGGGTTCGAGCCCAGGGCCAGCTAAAACAACAATGACAACTGCAGCAACAACAACAAAAAATAGCTGGGTGTTGTGGTGGGCGCCTATAGTCCTAGCTACTTGGGTGGCTGAGGCAAGAGAATCGCTTAAGGCTAAGAGTTTGAGGTTGCTGTGAGCTGTCCAGGGCAAGGGCTACATTGTAAGACTGTCAAAAAATTACAGTTATGTCAACACTACAGAAATGAGGAAAAGCTGAATATACATGGGTTCATTGTGATTTCAGTTTCTGAAATGATTGTCTAGGAAGGTAAATAAGTGAAAATGGAAAATTAAGGGAGGAATAGTTAATTGTGGACTTGCTTATTAGAAGGAATCTCTGTCCATCACAAAAGGGACTTGGTTTATAGCTTAATACTATGTCCATTAACAATATAAAAGAGTGTAGGGTAGTGCCTGTGGCTCAGTGAGTAGGTGGTGCCTGTGGCTCAGTGAGTAGGGTGCCGGCCCCATATACCGAGGGTGGCAGGTTCAAACCCAGCCCCGGCCAAACGGCAACCAAAAAATAGCCAGGCGTTGTGGCAGGTGCCTGTAGTCCCAGCTGCTCAGGAGGCTGAGGCAGGAGAATCACGGAAGCCCAAGAGCTGGAGGTTGCTGTGAGTCCTGTGACGTCACAGCACTCCACCGAGGGTGGTAAAGTGAGACTCTGTCTCTACCCAAAAAAAAAAAATATATATATATATATATATATACATACATATATATATAAAAGAGTGTAATGACATGGAAGCTCTTCATGACAGGAAATAGAAAAACAGGTTACAAATAGTTTTTATAATCTTATACAATATATACAAATGTATAAATATGTATAAATATATAAATTAATGATTAGTAGGATATACCAAAATATTTACAAAGACTTTTAGTGGTGGGTCTATAAATTTTTTTTTTCTTTGACACAGTCTCACTATATCACCCTCAGTAGAGTGCCGTAATGTCATGGCTCACAGCAACCTCAACTTTTGGGCTCAAGCCATTTCCTTGCCTCAGCCTCCTCAGTAGCTCAGATTATAGGCGCCCACCACAATGCCCAGCCCAGCTGTTTTTTCACTGCAGTTATTGTTGTTTAGCTGGCCTGGGCTGGATTGGAACCTGCCAGCCTCGGTATATGTGGCCAGTACCCTACCCATTGAGCTATGGGCGCTGCCCCAGGGTCTATGGATTTTTATTTAACTTTAGGTTTTATGTCTAAGCTTTCTATGTAAAAGATGTATTTTGTAATAAGTGCCTAATTGTAATTTCCAACCCTTTGTGACATTCATGAGAAACATGATTGATTAAATGATTATAAATGAGAAAATTCAAGTCTTGGCTTTTTTTTTTTTTTTTTTTTTTTTGTGACAGTCTCATTATGTCACCCTCAGTAGAGTGCTGTGTAGTCATAGCTCAAAGCAACCTCCAGCTCTTGGGCTTAGGCGATACACTTGCCTTAGCCTCCTGAGTAGCTGGGACTACACGTGCCTTCCACAATGACCAGCTATTTTTTGTTGCAGTTGTCATTGTTGTTTTAGCAGGCCCAAACCAGGCTTGAACCTGCCAGCCTTGGTGTATTTGTCCAGCACCCTACTTACTGAGCTATGGGAGCTGAGCCTAAGTCTTGGCTCATTAAGTCAACTTTTGAGTGAAATTTACCCCACAGCTCTAATTTAAAACCATAATCTGCCTCCTTCTACTCCCTATGTCCAACTTTTTCCATCACCACCTACTATTTTCTTTATTTTTTCCACATAGCACTTACCTCTTATTAAGTGTTATTATTTGGTCTCACTAGAAAGTGAACTCTGAAGGTAAGACTCGATCAGCTTTGTTTCCTGATTATTCCCTAAAACCTAGAATAGTGCCTAGCAAATAGTAGGCAGCCAGTGAATATTTGTTGACTGAATTAATAAAATAAAAAAAAAAGATCAACCTTGCCAACAGGACAGTTTTTGTCTACATTCACACTTTTTTTTTTTTTTTTTTTTCCCAGTTTTTGGCAGGGGCTGGGTTTGAACCCGCTGCCACCAGCATATGGAGCCAGCGCCCTACTCCTTTGAGCCACAGGTGCTGCCCTACACATTTAAAATTTTTAAAAAATTTCCCCCTTGGAGCTGGGCCTGGTAGCTCACACCTGGAATCCCAGCACTTTGGAAGCCAAGGTGGAGGGATTGCCTGAGCTCACGAGTTCGAGACCAGCCTGAGCCAGAGAAAGACCTCATCTCTAAAAATAGCCAGTCATTGTGATGAGTGTCTGTGTTCACAGCTACTTTGGAAGCTGAAGCAAGAGAATCTCTTGAGCCTAAGAATTTGAGGTTACTGTGAGCTATGACACCATGGCAATCTACCAAGGGTGACAAACTAAAACTCTGTCTCAAAAAAAAAATTTTCTCCTTAGAACATTGAACATTTTTCATGTTGATGTGATCTTCATAATTTTTAATGTTGTGTAACATTCCTTTGTATAGATGTACCATAATTTGATAAAAAGCCATTTTCCTAATTTGGATATTTAAGTCATTTTTGGTTGTGTTCCCATAAAGCTCATCATATTGAACATATTTATGGATGGAGTATTTTATTTATTCTTGAGATGGTTTCACTATGTTGCCCTTGGTAGAGTGCTGTGGCATCACAGCTCACAGCAACCTCCAACTCTTGGGGTTAAGCGATTTTCTCGTCGCCAAGTAGCTGAGACTACAGGCATCTGTCACAATGCCTGGCTATTAATTTTAGAGACCGGGTCTTGCTCTTAACTAGGTTGGTCTCCAAAGTCCTGTTCCGCAGGATGGGGCCTAAAGCCTTTGGCCTCTCAGAGTGCTAGGAGTACAGGCGTGAGCCACCGTGCCTGGCCTTGATAGCTTTTATTAACTATTATCTTAAGAAATAACTTTTTTTTTTTTTTTTTTTGAGACAATCTAACTATGTAGCCCTCAGTAGAGGGCCGTGGTGTCACAGCTCACAGCAACCTCAAACTCTTGGGCTTAAGCGATTCTCTTGCCTCAGCCTCCCAAGCAGCTGGGACTACAGGCACCCGCTGTGACACCCAGCTATTTTTTTTGTTGTTGGATTTGTTTAGCTGGCCCAGGTTGGGTTGGAACCCGCCACCCCTCTGTGCATGTGGCTGGTGCCATGAAATAACTTTGGAATACAAAATTTGGTAATTGCATTAAAGTTTTTAGTTTTAGTGGGATATGACAAAAAAGATTAGGAAAGTTTTTGTACACATAAAAGTATTCCCATGTGCAAATGATCCAAAATCAATAGTTATCAAGCCTTTGTCACATTTGTTTCTTCTAAGAAATATAACTATATAACTTTCTCCATTTTATTTTTTTTCATTATTATTTTATTTTTGAGAAAGTCTCTAGCTGTTGCCCTGGGTACAGTGCTGTGGTGTCACAACTCACAGCAACCTCAAACTCTTGGGCTTAAGTGATTGTCTTGCTTCAGCCTCCAAGTAGCTGGGAGTATAGCCACCACAATGCCTGGCTATTTTTTTGTTGTTATTGCAGTTGTCTTTGTTTTAGCTGGCCCAGGCCAGGCTCGAACCTGCTAGCCTTGGTGTATGTGGCTGGTGCCCTAACCACTGAGCTCAGGTGCCACCTTATTTTTGTTGTTTTTCTGAGTCTCAAGCTGTTGCCCTGGGTTGAGTGCTCTGGTGTTGTAGCTCACAGCAACCTCCAACTCTTGGGCTCAAGCGATCCTTTGCCTCAGTATTTCTTTCTTTCTTTTTATTATTTATTTATTTATTGCATTTTTTTCTTTTTTTGGCCGGGGCTGGGTTTGAACCCGCCACCTCCGGCATATGGGGCCAGCGCCCTACTCCTTTGAGCCACAGGCGCCGCCCTCTATTTTTATTTTTTACTTAACTTATTTTGAGACAGAGTCTCACTTTGTCAACCTTTATAGAGTGCTGTAGTGTCATAGCTCACAGCAACCTCAAACTCTTGGGCTCAAGAGATTCTCTTGCCTCAGCCTCCCAAATAGCTGGGACTACAGGTGCCCACCAAAACACCTAGTCATTTTTGGAAATGAGGTTTCACTCTGGCTCAGGGTGGTCCCAAACCTGTGAGCTCAGACAGTCCACCTGCCTCGGCCTCCCAGAGTGCTAGGATTACAGGCGTGAGCCACGAAGCTGGGTCTGACTTTGCCCATTTAATTTATTTCCTAGAGTACTGTCCTTGGGTAAGTATTTTCATTTTGAAATAGTGAATTTGAGGCGGCGCCCGTTGCTCAGTGGATATGGCTCAGGCCAGCTAAAACAATGACGAGTGTAACCAAAAATAGCCGAGCGTTGTGGCAGGCACCTGTAGTCCCAGCTACTTGGGAGGCTGAGGCAAGAGGATCTCTAAATCCCAAGAGTTCAAGGTTGCTGTGAGCTGTGATGCCATGGCACTCTACCCAGGGCGACTGTTTGAGACTTTCTCTTAAAAAAACAAACCAAAAAAACTGTAAACTTGGCTGGGCATATGGTGTCTCTCGCCTTTAATCCTAGCACTCTGGGGGGCCAAGGCCTGTGGATTGCCTGAACTCACAAGTTCAAGATCAGTCTGGGCCTAAGTGAGACCTCTTCTCTAAAAATAGCTGGGCATTGTGGTGGGCACCTGTAGTCTTACCTACTTGGGGAGGCTGAGGCAAGAGAATCGCTTGAGCTGAAGAGTTTGAGTTTGCTGTGAGCTATGATGCCACGACACTCTACCAAGGTGACAAAATAAGACTCTGTCTCAAAAAAAAAAAAGAAACTAACTTTTGAATTCAGTCTGGATTGTGTCAGGATTATGATTTTGTTTTCTTTTTAATCTTCTGTTGATTTTTTGTTGTTGAGATGGGATTTGCGGTGTTACCCAGGTTGGGCTGGCACTCATGGACTCAGGTGATCCCCCTCAGCCTCCTAAGTACCTGAGACTACAGGCATGTATCACCGTGCCCAGCATTTATATTGATTTTTTTTTTTTTTTTTTGAGACAATCTCAAGCCGTCACCCTCGGTAGAGTGCTGTAGTATCACGGCTCACAACAACCTCAAACTCTTGGGCTTAAGTGATTCTCTTGCCTCAGCCTCCCAAGTAGCTGGGACTACAGGCGCCCACCATAAAGCCTGGCTATGGTTGTCATTGTTTAGCAGGCCCGGCCTGAGCTCGAACCCACCAGCCTTGGTGTATGTGGCTGGCATCCTACTCACTGAGCTATGGGAGCCAAGCCATAGGTTGGTTTTTACTTATTTATTTTGAGACAGAGTCTCACTTTGTCACCCTTGGTAGAGTGCTGTGGCATCACAGCTCACAATAACCTCCAGCTCTTGGGCTTAGGTGATTCTCTTGCCTCAGCCTCCCAATTAGCTACGACTACAGGTACCTGCCACAATGCCTGGTTATTTTTTGTTGTAGTTTGGCCAGGGCCGGGTTTGAACCCACCACCCTCGGTATATGGGGCTGGCGCCCTACCCACTGAGTCACAGGCACCGCCCAATATGTTGATTTTTAAACGACAGAATTTAACATTTTCTGTTTGTTTTGAGACAGAGTATCACTTTGTCACCCTTGGTAGAGTGTCAAAGCATCATAGCTCACAATAACCTCAAACTCTTGGGCTCAAGTGATGCTCTTGCCTTATTGTCCCAATTAGCTGAGACTACAAGCACCTACCACAGTGCCCGGCTATTTTTAGAGATGGGGTCTTGCTCTTACTCAGGCTGATCTCAAACCTGTGAGCTCAGGCAGTCCACCCACCTTGGCCTCCCAGATGCTAGGATTATAGGTGTGAGCCATTACGACTGGTCTACATTTATTTTTCATAGCATCATAAGAGACAGGTATTTTACTTATTCATTTTTTATTTTATCTTGTTTTATTTTATTCTATTTTATAGAGACAGAGTCTCACTTTGAGACTGTCTCAAAAAAAAAAAAATCAATATAAATGCTGGGCCCTCCGTAGAGTGCCATGTCACAAAGCTCACAGTAACCTCCAACTCCTGGGCTTAGGTGATTCTCTTGCCTCAGCCTCCTGCGTAGCTGGGACTACAGGCACCCGCCACAACGCCTGCCTATTTTTTTGTTGCAATTTGACCAGGTACAGGTTTGAACCCACTGCCCTTGGTATATGGGGCCGGCGCCCTTATTTTATTTTATTTTATTTTTTGAGACAGGGTCTCACTGTGTTACCCTCAGTAAAGTGCAGTAGTATCACAGCTCACAGCAACGTCGAACTCTTGGGATCAAGCCATTCTCTTGCCTCAGCCTCCCAAGTGGCTGGGAGTACAGGTGCCTGCCACAATGCCCAGTTATTTTTTGTTCCAGTTGTCATTATTGGTTAGCTGGCCTGGGCTGGCCAATTTCGGTGTATGTGGCTGGCACTGTAACCACTGTGCTACAGGCGCCAAGCCAAGAGAGGTATTTTAATCGTTCCTTTTATTACAGCGGAGAAACAGATACATAAGTAATTTACTAAGTAGTACAGAGCTAGTAAGTACTAGGAGCATGATTCAAACCTAAGATTGTCTAATTCCACAGTCCATACTTTTCCCACTATTCTTTTTTAAGTATCTACTGTGGCGTAGGACTGTGCTAGGTGCCAGAGAAGAGCAAGTCAATGTCCTTGTGAGAACTAGAATCTATTTTAATTATTGTATTATTTTTTTTTTTTTTTGTAGAAACAGTCTCAACTTTATGGCCCTCGGTAGAGTGCTATGACATCACAGCTCACAGCAACCTCCAACTCCTGGACTTAAGCGATTCTCTTGCCTCGGCCTCCTGAGTAGCTGGGACTACAGGTGCCTGCCACAATGCCCAGCCATTTTTTTGTTGCAGTTCGCTGGGGCCAGGTTTGAACCCGCCACCCTTGGTATATGGGGCTAGCGCCCTACTCACTGAGCCACAGGCGCCACCCTAATTATTGTATTTTTAAAACACTTTACTGGCGGTGCCCGTTGCTCAGTGGGTAGGATGCCAGCCACATACACCCAGGCTGGTGGGTTGAAACCTGGCGCAGGCCAGGTAAAACAATGACAACTGCAACAACAGCAAAAAATAGCTGGGCATTGTGTTGGGTGCCTGTAGTCCCAACTATTTGGGAGGCTGAGGCAAAAGAATTGCTTAAGCCGGGTGGCACCTGTGGCTCGAAGGAGTAGGGCACCATCCCCATATACCGGAGGTGGCGGTTTAAACCCGGCTCTGGCCAAAAACTGCCAAAAAAAAAAAAAATAATTGCTTAAGCCCACAGTTTGAGGTTGTTGTGAGCAGTGACATAACGGCACCCCACCAAGAGCAATAGCTTGAGACTCTCTCTCCAAAAAAAACCCACTTTACTGTGTTATAGTGTGATAGGGTTAAGTTTTAGGGGATAAATTCTTATGGAAAAGTAGTTTACCATTAATGAAAACTTCCTTAAGTCATCCTAGTACAAGTTCTCATTTAGTTTCATGTACCGTGTAACTGCTGATGCCTGCTTGTTTTAGATTTTTGAATTGTATTCCTTTGCCATAATTGTTCAAAGTAACCAATTAATTTGGATCTGGGAAAAGCATCAGGAAGATGACTGCATCCTTAGCTCTGAATGTATTTAACAATCTACTTTTTTTTAGGCTGCAAATATGCAGAGCAATAAAACTTTTAATTTGGAGAAGCAAAATCATACTCCAAGGAAGCATCATCAGCATCACCACCAGCAGCACCACCAGCAGCAACAGCAGCAGCCACTGCCACCACCAATACCTGCGAATGGGCAACAGGCCAGCAGCCAAAGTGGGTGAATGCTAGGAGATGGGGTAGAGATAGGTTCTTCCTTAGGAATGATTTCTTCATTTTTAGATTAGTCTTTGGGGATTATAAATGAATAGGCCTTTACTACACCTTTGTTCTTTTCCCTATTCACCTCTTGATACCTTATGATGGGGGAAAAAAAGCTGATTTCCTGAAGCTAAAGAACAGACATGTGACTGAGTTGGGTGCAGGTTGCTGTGTTGGCACATTCTCCTGCATGTTTTACTTCAAAGTGGTTCTTTTTTTTTCTTCTTTTTTTTTTTTAAGAGACAAAATCTCACTTTATTGCGCTTGGTAGAGTCTGTGGCATCACAGCTCACACCTCACAGCAACCTCCAACTCCTGGGCTTAAGCGATTCTCTTGCCTCAGCCTCCCGAGTAGCTGGGACTACAGGCGCCTGCCACAATGCCCGGCTATTTTTTTGTTGTTGTTGCAGTTTGGCTGGGGCCAGGTTTGAACCTGCCACCCTTGGTATATGGGGCTGGCGCCCTACCTACTGAGCCACAGGCACCGCCCTTCAACATGGTTCTTAAAGATAGTCATCAGATGATTAGTGGTTAAAGAGAACATAGAACAAGTGTTTAAGGCTTAATGGAGAAGGTGTACTAAGTATTATACTTTCAGCCTGGGGCCTGTACTATCCCATTTTTAATCAGTAAAAAGTCGTTAAGCATATGTTCTTGTTCAGTAACCTTTGAGTACCTCTTGTGTGCCTCTCAAACTAGAACCACTCTCAACTCTTTATTTCCAGAGGTTCCTTCAAAGAATATTCTTTCCTAACTCATTTTCATTGCATTGCTGCAAGCATGAAAGGATGGGAACTATTAAGGTTATGAAGATTGGTGAGAGATTAGGAGAATGGAACAATTATGTTTTAAATTTTAAAATCTGTCCAATCCTTTGTAACCTAAGGCTTCTTGAATTGCTTAATTTTCTCTTTGGCCAATAGCTTCTGTATTGTCATTCTCTCTGGCTTAGTTCAGCTTGGCTTCCATCCCATAGTAGAGTTATTGATATGTCTCCCTGGATGTCTGCATTATATGATGTAATTTACCGTATATACTTGAGTATAAGCCGAGTTTTTCTGGCACAAAAATTTGTGCCAAAAAAAACCGAACTCGGCACAAATTTTGTGCCGGAAAAAAAACTCGGCTTATACTCGAGAATATACGGTACTGATAAATGGTTAGTGGATAGGTTCCATTGAGAAATAGTGTTCGCCCTTTCTTTTTTTTTTTTTTTTGGTGTTTCAAATGACTAATCCTTTATTTGACAAACAGTATTTCTCTCATTTCAATTACAGATGATTTTCATGATTTCTTTAACATAAACACATTATTAAGGAGCCACATGGTCCTAAGGGGTGCAGACAACAGAAATGCTATTATGGGAGCCAAATCCTTTACTAACAGCGCTTATTCAAGTGATTAAGAAGCCCCTTCTCATAGTCAAAATCAATATGTACCAAGAGAATGGGAACTCTTTCTGCTGTTTTTTTTTTTTATTTTTTATTTTTTAATTGTTAAATCATAATTGTGTACATTAGTGCAATCACCTGTACCCATTCTAAGGTGCACCATAGATGTGGCCCCACCCATTACACTCCCTTGACCAAAACCTCCCCCCTCCCTTCCCCTTCCTTGGCCCTATAGTGTTTGCCCTTTCTACAGCAATTATGTTTCCCAGTCTAGCAGCAGTTAGAGCTCTTTGAGAATGTGACTGTAATTCTCATTCCCCTGTCTTTTGGGTAACTTGATTGTATTCTCTTAGACGAAGGCTTGACTATTGACCTGAAGAATTTTAGGAAACCAGGAGAGAAGACCTTCACCCAACGAAGCCGCCTGTTTGTGGGCAATCTTCCCCCTGACATCACTGAGGAGGAAATGAGGAAACTATTTGAGAAATATGGGAAGGCTGGCGAAGTCTTTATCCATAAGGATAAAGGATTTGGCTTTATCCGCTTGGTGAGCAACTGTTGGCTTTGGGGAATGTGCTTTAAAAGGTGAGGGAAGTGGTGGATATACAGAAGTGGGCTGTGGGAAAAAGCCTATATGGAACAGGATAAAAACAGATTTTAGTTTTTCCTCAGGTTTTTTCAGGTTTATTATTTACAACATAGGTTTATTTTCCTAGGATATTGGTACTAAAATATGCCCTTTGGAGGTTTTTTTTGTTTGTTTTTTGAAACAATCTCACTATGTTGCCCTCAGAGTGCAATGGTGTCATAGCTCACAGCAACCTCAAACTCATGGGCTTAAGCGATTCTTTTGCCTCACCCTTCCAAGTAGCTGGGACTACAGGTGCCCGCCACAATGCCCAGCTATTTTTTTGTTGGAGTTGTCATCGTTGTTTTGCAGGCCCTGGCCAGGCTCAACTCTCCAGCTTAGGTGTATATGGCTGGCACTCTACTCACTGAGCTACAGGCACTGAGCCGAGCTTTTTAAGTTTTAATTGGGAAATTTCAAACAAAGTAAGCAGAATAGTATAACAAACCTGTACATAAATTTTGCCTACCTTCAGTAATTGTCAACTCATGGTTAATTCTGTTTTATCTATATCCTTCCTCTATTTACTTCCCTCATAAATATTTTACTATGCTGATCCTTTTTCTTTTTTTTAATAAAGAAAATGTGAAAAGGCTGGGTGCGGTGGCTCACGCCTGTACTCCTAGCACTCTAGGAGGCCAAGGTGGGTGGATTGCCTGAATTCACGAGTTCAAGACCAGCCTGAGCAAAAGTGAGACCCCGTCTCTACTAAAAATAGAAAAACTGAGCCAAGAGGATTGCTTGAGCCCAAGAGTTGGAGGTCGTTGTGAACTGTGATGCCACGGCATTCTACCCAGGGCAACATCTTAAGACTATCTCAAAAAAATACATATATATGGGGAAAAAAGTTATAGCAATAAGTAAGGTTTATATTACTTGTTTCCAAAGTTCATATATATGAGTTTTAGAAACATATTAAGACTTCAGAACCATAGGAGATAGTTTTATTTGCATTTCTTTTTGAGATAGGGTCTCTGTTGTCCTGGGCTGTAGCATTGTCATAATTCATAGCAACCTAAAACTCTTAGTTTTTGTCGATTAGAAGTGATCCTCATGCCCCAGCTACTCAGGAACCTGAATCAGGAGGATCCCTTCAGCCCAGGAATTTCAGGTTGCCGTGAACTAGGCTGAGGCCATGGCTTGCTAGCCCAGGCAACAGAGTAAGATGGTGTCTCAAAAAAAATTCAATTTGGGCTGGGCACGGTGGCTCATGCCTGTATTCCTAGCTCTCTGGGAGGCCGAGGTGGGTGGATTACCTGAGCTCATGGGTTTGCGACCAGCAGAGCAAGACCTCATCTCTAAAAATAGCTGGGCGTTGTGGTAAGGGCCTGTAGTCCTAGCTGCTTGGGATGCTGAGGCAAGAGAATTGTTTAAGCCCAAGAGTTTGAGGTTACTGTGAGCTGTAACACCATGGAACTCTATCTAGGGCGACAAAGTGAGACTCTGTCTTCAAAAACAAGAAAGAAACATTTAATTTGTAATAAAATGTATACAACATAAAATGTACCCTTTTAGCCATATTTAAGTATAGAGCTTATTTTTAAATCTAGTTTGATTTAGGGAAAGTTGATGAAAAATTTTGTAGGTATTATCTTCCTTTGTAAATGAGCATAATGTGACAGCAAGATCTCATTCTTTGTATTTATTTATTTATTTATTTATTTTGAGACAGAGTGTCAGTTTGTCACCCTTGATAGAGTACTATGGCATCATAGCTCACAGTAACCTCAAACTTAGACTCAAGTGATTCCCTTACCTCAGCCTCTTGAGTAGCTGGGACTATAGGCGCCCACCACAATGCCTGGTTAACCTTCTCTATTTATTTATTTATTTCTTTTGTTGTTGTTGTTATTGTTGTAGTTGTCAGTGCTGCTTGGCAGGCCAGGGTCAGATTTGAACCCGCCACCACCAGTGCATGTGGTGCAGCTGAGCTATAGGCCACATTCTAACTTTTTCTATTTCTAGTAGAGACGGGGTCTCACTCTTGCTCATGCTGGTCTCCAACTCCTGGGCTCAAGCTATCCACCTGTCTCAGCCTCTCAAAGTGCTATAGGATTACAGGTGTGAGCCACCATGCCCACCCTCGGAATGATCTCTTTCTGATCTGCTACTAACTAGAAGCTATAAGGGAGTCATTTTACCTGGGTGTCAAATTTCTCTTTAATAATATGGGGGGGGACATCAAGGACTGTGATTCTAAGTTTTTTTTTTTGTTTGTTTGTTTGTTTGTTTGTTTTTGAGACAGAGCCTCAAGCTGTTGCCCTGGGTAGAGTGCCACCGTGACATCACAGCTCACGGCAAACTCCAACTCCTGGGCTTAAGCTATTCTATTGCCTCAGCCTCCCAATAGCTGGGACTACAGGCGCCCCCCACAAGACCCAGCTATTTTTTGGTTGTAGTTGTCATTGTTGTTTGACAGGCCTGGGCTGGATTCAAACCCACCAGCTCTGTTGTATGTGGCTGACGCCTTAGCCTCTTGAGCTATAGGCATGAAGCCAAGGTCTGTGATTCTAAACAGGCCTCTTGCAGAGAGTGTAAGTTCTTCTGGTATGGAGCTAGAAAAAAATTAAAATTTTTTGTGCTGTATTGTAAGGTTAGATTTTTGGGTTATCATTGTTGTCTGGATGACCTGTTACTTGGTAAATAACTTACAACATTGGTGACCATATATGGTATTAGCTTCTGGAATTATGTCTGATTTATTATAATGCCATCAGAATAATCAGGCCAAGGCAGGTGGATCACCTGAGCTCAGGAGTTCGATACCAACCTGAGCAAGAGTGAGACCCCGTCTCTACTAAAAATAGACAAACCTGGCAACACCTGTAGGTCAGTGGGGAGGGCACCAGCCACATACACCAAAAGCTGGCAGGTTCAAACCCGGTCCGGGCCAGCTAAAACAACAATGACAACTGCAAAAAGAACAAAAAATAGCCGGGCATGTGGTGGGTGCCTGTAGTCTTAGCTACTTGGGAGGCTGAGGCAAGAGAATTGCTTAAGCCCAAGAGTTTGAAGTTGTGAGCTGTGATGTCACAGCACTCTACCGAGGGCCACATAGTGAGACTCTGCCTCAAAAAAAAAAAAAAAAAAAATTAAAAACAAATTGAGGTAACCAAAAAGTTACCTGAGACTGGGTGCGGTAGCTCATGCCCATAATCATAATGAGGTGGGTAAATTGCCTGAGCTCATGAGTTCAAGACCAGCCGAAGCTAGAGTGAGACCCCATCTCTAAAAATAGCTGGGTGCTGTGTAGGTGCCTGTAGTCCCAGCTTACTAGGGAGGCTGAGGCAAGATAATCACTTGAGCCCAAGAGTTTGAGGTTGCTATGAGCTAACGTGCCATAGCACTCTACCAAGGGTGACCAAGTGAGACTCTCTTTCAGGAAAAAAAAAGAAAACATTCCTAAAACACATAGTTTAGTTCTTCCTATTCTATCCACATGATTTTTTGTATGCTTGTTGCCAAGTGTTTTTATGGAGACATTTTGTTACTGAGCTGTGCTACTTTTTTAATTTTTTATTTTTTTTTAGAGACAGAGTCTCACTTTGTTGCCTTCGGTGGAGTTCTGTGGCATGGCTCACAGCAACCTCCAGTTTTTAGGCTCAGCCTCCTGAGTAGCTGGAACTACAGGCACCCGCCACAAGGCCCGCCTATGTTTTTGTTGCAGTTTGGCCGGGGCCAGTTTTGAACCTGCCACCCTCAGTATATGGGGCTGGTGCCCTACTCACTGAGCCACAGGCGCCGCCCAGAGCTGTGCTACTTTAGACTATTGATGGCTGCTTGCATGATCTTTGTCAAACTGAGTTGTTCTAATTGTCCTCTGCTTCTTAGGAAACACGAACCTTAGCGGAGATTGCCAAAGTGGAGCTGGATAATATGCCTCTCCGTGGAAAGCAGCTGCGTGTGCGCTTTGCCTGCCACAGTGCATCCCTTACAGTCCGAAACCTTCCTCAGTACGTGTCCAATGAACTGCTGGAAGAAGCTTTTTCTGTGTTTGGCCAGGTGGAGAGGGCTGTAGTCATTGTGGATGATCGAGGAAGGCCCTCAGGAAAAGGCATTGTTGAATTCTCAGGGAAGCCAGCTGCTCGAAAAGCTCTGGACAGATGCAGTGAAGGTTCCTTCCTGTTAACCACGTAAGTAAGGGGTCAATTTAATGAGTGTTAATCCCTTTACTTAGAGGTTTTAGAACTCTGAAAAGTTGTTTCATGTATGCAGTATCTCTTATTTCCTGGAGTTATAAAGATGTCAGATATTTAAGCTGTACTTAAGTACCGTACCTACCTGCTGTGATTATATTTTTGGACCTATATTTAGATATCTGAAGCCTGACTCTATCCTGACTATCAACCCCAAATTTTCCATAATGCCATTAAAAGAGCTTGATATAAAAATTCCCTCGGGAGACTGTTTAATTGTGCAGTCCTAACCCCTATCTAGTTCATTTATTTTGAGACAGAGTGTCAGTTTGTCACCCTTGATAGAGTACTATGGCATCATAGCTCACAGTAACCTCAAACTTAGACTTCTCAGCTGGCTTCCCTGAGTTTTCCAGTGGAAACTGTAGAGAAGAAGCCTGGTGTAGGGTATGATTTAATTAATGCTGCACTAACTTCTTTTTTTCCAGATTTCCTCGTCCTGTGACTGTGGAGCCCATGGACCAGTTAGATGATGAAGAAGGACTTCCAGAAAAGCTGGTTATTAAGAACCAGCAATTTCACAAGTATGTCGTCCTGATAGATTCCCTATTAAGTGCTTGTTTCTTAAGGAAGCCTGTCAAGTCTTTGCTGAAATGTGTTCATTGGCAGCCCTTATCTTCGCCCTCAGAAATAGCACAATGCTAAGTTGGGGTAATCTTTTTTTTTTTTTTTTTTGTGAGACAGTCTTAACTTTGTTGCCCTCAGTAGAGTAGTATCATAGCTCACAGCAACCTCAAACTCTTGGGCTCAAGTGATTCTCTTGCCTCACCCTCCCAAGAAGCTGGGACTACAGGTGCTTGCCACAACACCCGGCTATTTTTTAGAGATGGGGTCTCTTCTCTAGTTCGGACTGGTCTCAAACTCCTGAGCTAAGGCAGTCCACCCACCTCGGCTTCCCAGAGTGCTAGGATTACAGGCATGAGCCACTGCGCTGGGCTAGATGGGGCAATCTTAGGCCAAGTTAGTAACTTAGGAACCTTGTTTATAGGGAGCGAGAGCAGCCACCCAGATTTGCACAGCCTGGCTCCTTTGAGTATGAGTATGCCATGCGCTGGAAGGCACTCATTGAAATGGAGAAGCAGCAGCAGGACCAAGTGGACCGTAACATCAAGGAGGCTCGTGAGAAGCTGGAGATGGAGATGGAGGCTGCTCGTCACGAGCACCAGGTCATGCTAATGAGACAGGGTGAGTATAGGCCTATAGATTTTAAGCTACAATAAGGATAAAATGACATTTTTTTCAGGAGTTTCTTTGTATCAGTTAGTAGAAAAGCTCTGGTTTTCTATTTTATTTTATTTATTTATTTATTTATTTTTTAGAGACAGAGTCTCACTTTATTGCCCACGGTAGAATGCTGTGGCATCACACAGCTCACAGCAACCTCCAACTTCCGGGCTTAGGCGATTCTCTTGCTTCAGCCTCCTGCCACAAGCCCAGCTATGTTTTTGTTGCAGTTTGGCCGGGGCCAGGTTTGAACTCACTACCCTTGGTGTATGGGGCCGGCGCCCTACCCACTGAGCCATAGGCGCCACCCTGGTTTTATTTTTTATAAATACCTCACCAATCTTGGAAGACAAATAGGCTTGAAGATAAAGCAGAGAATATTGATTCTGTAGAGAAGAAAACAATAGATTTGGCTTCCGTTTTGGAATCTGGATACCTTGGAAGGCCCCTCGGGGATCATACCCTCTTTGCTTCTTTGGTCTTTTTTAATGGAAAACTATCAGGTCTGTGTATATGAAGAGAGTGAGGAATATTCTCATTCTGTTATTTTTCTAGATTTGATGAGGCGCCAAGAAGAACTTCGGAGGATGGAAGAACTGCATAACCAAGAGGTGCAAAAACGAAAGCAACTGGAGCTCAGGTAACTTATTTTGTTGAATCCTTTTCCTCTGACAACTCTAAAAGGTAATGTCTTTTAGACAGGTAATACCACTTCATGCATTTGTACATGTGTTGGCAAGTATTTCCTGACTGCTTCTCATAGTCTCCCTATGGATAGAGGGGACGTTTTAGCTCCTCATGATTCTAGTAATTACCTGGGGCTGCACTCAAGAGAAACCTCTGAGTGGTCTCTTAAGCTTCCTTTAGGGGTTGCCTTAGGGATGGGCATGCTTAAAACAGTGAGTGTCCTGGTTAGCTGTGATAGTTTTCAGTAGGCTACTCTCCTTGGCTGAGTCCTTACTAAGATAATCTATTCAAGTTCTAGAATGCCTCTGTCTTAAATACCTTGATCACTCTCTAGGCAGGAGGAGGAGCGCAGGCGCCGTGAGGAAGAGATGCGGCGGCAACAGGAAGAAATGATGCGGCGACAGCAGGAAGGATTCAAGGGAACCTTCCCTGATGCGGTATATCTCCCATGTGCCCATGATGTGCCAGGCCAGTTGTGATATGATAAACCCACCATGAATTGTCTGCTAGGACACCAGGTTGTGACCAAATTTTCTATGCTATGAAGCTCTTTAGAAAAAAGAATTCACGGGGAGGAGAGGTAAGGTCTGAAGGGGGAGCTCTTCTCTCCTCACAGGCAGCTTAGAATGAAAAGGTAGGGCTACTGTATGCTGTTAAGATTCAGTTACTATAGGATGAGATACATTGAGTCATATACCAGCCTTGGTCTGTCCATTCACGGAGCTGTTCACGTTAGAACCCTAGGAGTCAGCTATCTTTCCCTTTCCTTTTACCTCTCTTTTTTTTTTGGGGGGGGGGAGGGTAGAGTGAGTGCTGGGGCATCATAGCTCACAGCAACATCAACTTCCTGGGTTTGAGTAATCCTCCTGCCTCAGCCTCCTAAGTAGCTGGAACTACAGATGCCCTTCACAATGCCCAGCTACTTTTTCTTTTTTAGTAGAGATGGGATTTCACTCTTGCTCAGGCTGGTCTTGAACTTCTGAGCTCAGGCAATCCACTGGTCTCCATATCCCAGAGTGCTAGGATTACAGGTGTGAGCCACTGCGCCTGGCCTTGGCTCTCTTTCTGTTCATAGTACTTTGGCTTATGTCCTAATGGTTCCATGAACTTGAGCTGTAGGGTATGCCTCAGCTTAATCTCAGTGCTCTTGGGATGTATTACTATCTACTTCCCATAGTGTGTGGTCCTCAATGGTATCTCGGACTGTCTTGAGTATTTTTGTTTTTCAGAGAGAGCAGGAGATACGGATGGGCCAGATGGCTATGGGAGGTAAGAACTTAATGGGGTTAGTGGCTCTGATTCCTTTTCTTTTTTTTCTTTTTTTGGCTTGGTCTCTGGTGAACTATGAAGCTTCTCTTACCTAGTTCAAATTTAAGGAACTAACATTTCCAGGAGCATTGTTTTTAAGGGGTGACGTACATGTCTTGGCCCAGAGGTCTTACTGAATTATTTTCTTTGGCATAGAAGGACACTAATAATCTCCATCCCTTGGGCTAATCACATTCCTCTACATTAGGTGCTATGGGGATAAACAACAGAGGCGCTATGCCCCCTGCTCCTGTGCCTGCTGGTACCCCAGCTCCTCCAGGACCTGCCACTATGATGCCGGATGGAACCTTGGGATTGGTAATTAATTGCAGGGCCTTACAGTAATTCTGAATGGTGGTAGGAGGAGAAAGGGCTTTGCCTTCACACCCCTTAGGCCTACCTCAATTTTTGCTACAGATATCAGTCTTTAGGACTATTAGTAATTAGTATTAAACGTACCTCAAGATCTTTGTTTTTGGCGGTGCCCGTAGCTCAGTAGGTAGGGTGCTGACCACATAAGCCGAGCCTGGCGGGTTTGAACCTGGCCTGGGCCAGCTAAAACAACAATGACAACCGCAACAAAAAAATAGCCGGGCGTTGTGGCGGGCGCCTGTAGTCCCAGCTAGTTGGGAGGCTGAGGCAAGAGAATCGCTTAAGCCCAAGAGTTTGAGGTTGCTGTGAACTGTGACACCACAGCACTCTACTGAGGGCAACATAGTGAGACTCTGTCTCTAAAAAAAAAGGTCTTTGTTTTTGAATCTAGAGCAAACTCAGTCTCTAATTATACTTTAAGGGGTTAAGCAAATGCCTGTGTCTGACCAACCAGTGCTACTTTGGGTAACAGGTTATTTTTGGAAGAAAGTCAATGAAGTCTAGTTATTATCATATAAAATAGATATAAATCCAAATGCTTCCTCACTCATAACAACCCTGAGGTTGTTTTGGTTCTAGTGTCAAAATGGATAGTACCCAACTGGATAGGCTTAACATTGCTAAAGAGTAATGGCCTGCCCTTGTCCAGATCCCTAATTCAGGAAAAAAGACTTGGTTAAAACTTAGCCAAACTAAGAATTTGGTACTGTATACGACATTACTTAGTCAATAGTGAAGAATGTGGATTAAAAAGTTAAAGGTAAGATGACTGGGTAAATCCCTAATTCAGATAACCTTCCTTTCAGGGTTGTCTACTAGAATTCTTGAGACTTGCTCACCTACCTCTAGCATCAGGAGCCTTGAATAGTTGAGTAGAAACTATTGTCCCCAGTGAAGGGACTATAGATGGGTGGGAATCTTAGAATAAATGTTCTTTTATAATGTTCTGCTCTTTTTCTCTTTAAGACCCCACCAACAACTGAACGCTTTGGGCAAGCTGCTACAATGGAAGGAATTGGGGCAATTGGTGGAACTCCTCCTGCATTCAACCGTGCAGCTCCTGGAGCTGAATTTGCTCCAAACAAACGTCGCCGATATTAATAAAGTTGCAGTGTCTAGTTTCTTAAACCCTTAAAAGAAGGACCCTTTTTGGACTAGTCAGAATTCTACCCTGGGAAAGTGTTAGGGATTCCTCCCAATAATTAGGTCTACCCTGCGTGTACTATTCTAGGGAGTCTGCTGGAAGCAGAGGGCAAGGGAGGGGCCATATTTAACAAATGAATTCTATGTGGTATATTGTTTAACTAATCAGTTCTATTTGGTGCATTCCTGAAGTCTCAAATGTGATTGTTGAGGGCCTGGGGGAACCATAGCAAAATGGATCCAATTAGAGCCCCATTAATCTTGATCATTCCGTTTTTTGTCCATTACCCTTACACCCCCTACCCCAGAGATACTGCCACATAACACCACAAAAACCAGACATCCCCCAATGACCTTAGCCCCATTGCTCCATTCACTTTCAGGTGAGAATTCAGGCAAATGTCCACAGAGGTCACAGACAAACATACGGTTCTGTTATGTCCCATCTATTACCCCTCATGTCTTTAAGGAAGACATTTTCTCTTAGAGATTTTCATTTTAGTCTATCTTTAAAAAAAATCTTGTATTAACTTGCCTCTATCCTTGTCTTGGGTAAAGATGACCCAGGAATGGTCCTTTTGTGTCTATGATGTTGCTGTTCACAGCTTTTCTTGATAGGCCTAGTACAATCTTGGAAACAGGGTTGCTGTATGCTAAAGGTCTCAACAGTAGCTCTTAGCCTTGCCTATCCTAGGTAGTTACGCTGTGCGTTTTTTATTGGTGTACCATGTTTGATTTGTCCCTGATTCTTTAAATTTGGAGTTTTTCTGAGAAATGGAGCAGTAATGCAGCATCAACTTATTAAAATACATTTTAAGCCTTTTAATTTTCTGTGCTGTTTTTGGAGGGAAAAGAAGAGGGGAGTTCTAAGAATATGAGCAGTAGGCTTTATAAGGGTAATTCTTCATGACCTTTTGATTAAAGTATTAAGAAAACATGGGAAGGTTGTGGGGATGAGATGCATATCATGGCTGAGGTGGTTGGCAAGGGTCAGTGCTGTTGACACTGTGGAAATGAGGATAGAGGAAAGCTATTCCTTTGAAAGGAAGAAAATGGGTTCAACCCTAATTGGGGGGAGGGTCTCAAAATTGGTATTCCTTTCTGAGCAGCTGCTGGTATGTCACAGGCTTGGAATTGGCATGGTAAATCTAAAACTGTCTCAGCAGTGGTGAGCTGACCTCACCCAAGTTCTAAGCCCTACTCTGCCTGATCCTCCTCTGAGCTGAAATGCTTGTGAGCTCTTTCCTATTGGCTGAGAAGACCAATTGAAGTTCCCTTGCCCATGTTAGGAGGTGTACGCCTCCTGAACCAAAGATAGAAACAGCTGGCCCTTCCAGGCAGCTAAAAGCCTCCAGTCTAAGAGGTGTTCCCCACTCAACAGCCAGACTCCTTGAAATACCCTTTCAGTAATTCTATAAACGCTTCTATGTCTCTACTCTGCCATAACAAAGGCTGTGGGCAGCACTTTGACCCCAACACCAATCTTCCTGGTAAGTAATCCTGAGCTGGCCAGGGGCTCTGTGTGGGTATTAGGGGGTGGTTAGCTATCTGTAAGGCAGACTGTTTAAGGAGCAGGAAAAGAAACTTAATATTCCTGCCCTATTATATTTAATCTGGGTGATCTTCAACCTCTGCTAATTTTTTTCTTTACATCATATGGAAATAAACTGTAAACATACAAATTTAGTAAAGAGGTGAGAAGTGGTATTTGGTATGGTTTTCTTTCCTTGATACTTCTGGTATCCACAGATTCCTGTTGCCATCACCCTGGGGTCCCAATCTTCCATGATGCCCTTAAGGTGAGGAGTAAGTGAGGGGGATAGGAAGAACATTTACTGAAGGAGATAATACCCAGGAATATAAGCTGACCTGGGTCTCTCGTTATTAGGGTTGGTCCTGCTGCCGAAAGCGAACTGTAGAGTTCTCTGAGTTCTTAAACATCAAGGTAAATCCTCTACTTCCTTGGATTCTGCCTCTAATAGAAGGATACTGTTCCTAATCTTTATTTCCTTATCTGTACTAGGGCTGTACTATGGGACTACACTGTGCTGAGAAGCTTCCTGAGGCCACTCAACCTGAGGGCCCTGCTACAAGCAGTTCACTTCAGGAGCAAAAACCTCTGAATGCGATTCCAAAGTCAGCAGAGACCTTGCGCAGGGAGAGGCCCAAGTAAAGAGGAGGAGGCCCCTGGGTTTTTCCCATTTTTCATTGAGTTCCTAGGACTGATTAATATATCATTGGCATTTGGGAACTAGGGACCAGAGATGTGAGGAGAGCCAGGTGTCAAGGTTTGGATGTTGTATATATCCTGTGCCTTAAGAGAAATTTGTGTCTGGGAATAATGTCCTTTGCTCTGAGGTGGTATGGGATGATGGACTAGATACTTCTAAATCAACAGAATAGATATCCCCTCACAAATATATATTTAGAGTATAATATGAGGGAAATTGTTGAGAATGACTTATTTCTTTCTTTTCTTTTTTTTTTTTAAGAGACAGTCTCATCTTCTCACCCTCAGTAGAGTGCCCTGGTGTCAGCTCACAGCAACATTCAACTCCTGGGCTTAGGCGATTCTCTTGCCTCAGCCTCCTGAGCAGCTGGGACCATAGGTGCCTGCCACAACGCCTGGCTATTTTTTTGTTGCAGTTTGGCTGGGGCTGGGCTTGAACACACCATCCTTGGTACATGGGGCCGGCACCCTGCCCACTGAACCATAGGCACTACCTAACTTGATTTATTTCTTTCTGGAAAGAGCTTTAAGGTAAATCTTGCATCAAGATAACGATGTAGCTGAGCATTGTGGCGGTCGCCTGTAGTCCCACCTACTTGGAAAGCTGAGGCAAGAGAATCGCTTAAGCCCAAAAGCTAGAGGTTGCTGTGATTTGTGACTCCATGGCACTCTACTGAGGGCAACATAGTGAGACCCTATCTCAAAAAAAAAAAAAAAAAAAAAAAGGGCAGCACCTGTGGCTCAGTGAGTAGGGCTCCAGCCCCATATACCACGGATGGTGGGTTCAAATCCTGCCCCGGCCAGACTTCAACAAAAAATATCCAGGTGTGGTGGGCACCTGTAGTCCCAGCTGTTCTGGAGGCTGAGGCAAGAGAATCACCTAAGCCCAGGAGTCGGAGGTTGCTGTGAGCTGTATGATGCCACAACACTCTACCGAGGGTGATAAAGTGAGACTCTGTCTCTTGAAAAGAAAAAAAAAAAAAAGAATTTTGGACGTAAAATGAAAAAAAAGAAAAAAAATCCATGTCTGATTCAAAAAAAAGAAAAAAGAAAAGGATGCATTATTGGCTGCCAAGGGACTACAGAGAATAAATTAATTTTGTGTCAATAATATGAACAGCAAAAGAAAGTCACAATTCTTTGTGACTTTAGGTTCACAATTAGGTAAAGAGGAAGAATAAATGACAGTTCTACAGAGAAATGTGGACAGATTTAGAGCAACTGAATAGAAGAGCAAGAAGCACTAGGGATTTCTCCAGGGCTCAGGAATTTGGGCTATCCATAGAGATAAAAATTGGCAATAGGATTGCTACCCAACGTCTCCAACCTTGCCTCACTTTCATCGGATTTCTTCAACTCTATTACCATAAGTGGAAGTGTTAAAGTTGGAAATTATGGTGAATGGGTCAGGACTAAATCAACCACCTATAACCCCTAGGTCAGAGTTGCCTCTAAAGCTGCTGTCACTAAATATATCACAAGCCCTGGAAATGGCATTGGAGCAGAAGGAACTAGACCAGGAACCTGGGGCAGGTAGGTGGGTCAGGCCTACTAGGACAGGCCTCGCAGGCTGGAATTCGGTAGAAGTGGCAATTGGGTGGAGGAATGGATAGGTTCCTGACTCTGTTTCCCTTGCCCAGGACTTGACAGTAGTCTAATCCGGACTGGTTCCAGCTGCCAGAATCCAGGATGTGATGCTGTGAGTGAGAGTTTTGAGGGGCTGAAGCATATGGCTGAGAGATGTTACACATGAGAGATGACTGGGCATAGAGATGAGGCTGAGTGGGGTATACCTTAGAATGACCTGATTCTTCTCCTGGTTTTCCTTTATCCTTAGATTTACCAAGGCCCTGAGAGTGATGCTACTCCATGTACCTACCACCCGGGAGCACCTCGATTCCATGAGGGGTGAGGGAGGGGACCGAATGGGCTGTGAGATGGGTTTCTCCAAACATGGCAGATGGGAGTGAGGGGGTTGTATGTGGGGGAATGCAGTTGAATTATCTTCCTACCTCAGGATGAAATCTTGGAGCTGTTGTGGGATCCAGACCCTGGATTTTGGTGCATTCCTAGCACAACCAGGATGCAGAGTTGGTAAACATGATTGGGGGAAGCAGGTAAGCCCCAACTTTCCTGAAATCTTGGTTAGAAACCAGTCTTAGAGATAAATTATCCTTGTAGCTCCTGGCCAAGCTTCCTATATTCTCCCTTTAGTATGAACCAAATAAAATTATGCTCCTTATCCCTCAAAATCCCAGGGGCTTTGCAATAAGAGGTAGTATGTTAATCTGAGATTCTGTCTCTTCTCCACATACACCATCAGAATTCCCCTTGGGTTAAGAGTTTATTCTTACCAGTTGCATTTCACATCTTTTCAGTTGCCAGCATCTTGCCGCCATGATTGGCATCAGACAGATTCATTAGTAGTGGTGACTGTATATGGCCAGATTCCACTTCCTGCATTTAACTGGGTGAAGGCCAGTCAAACTGAGGTAAGAAATAAGCCGATGATGGGAGAACGGTGAATTGGGTGATACTACATTCTAATAGGCGGAGTTGTTATATGCAGTTAACTTGTAGTCCCCTGAAAGATAGAGCTAGTAGCTATTAAGTCAGGGTTGTCTGGCTGGCCTTTGGATCACACCTCTGACCTGGTTCTCTGACTTGTTCTGATCTTCTGGGATTGTTACTACCCCTGTAATTCTTTTCTCTCAGCTTCATATCCACATTGTCTTTGATGGTAACCGTGTGTTCCAAGCACAGATGAAGCTCTGGGGGGTAAGTGCAGAGAAGGGGGCACAGGAGGGGGAGGTAGATGGGGCAAAAGAAGGGCTAGACTGGAATGAATAGAGGGTATATTGAGGGAAGAAGTTGTAGTGGGAAAGTGGAGGTTTTCTCTTTATTTGCTTTCATATTCTCTCTCTCCCTCTCTCCCCCTCCTCCTTCCCTTCCCTCTCTTTCTCCCCGCATCCCTTCTCCTTTCTTTCCTCTCTCTCCTTTCTCTCCCCTCTTATATTTTCCCCCCTTTTTCCTACCTTACATTTTTTTCCTACCTTACATTTTTAAATTTTTCATCATCACTTAACCCCCACCCAAATCCTTTTGATTTCTTCATTCTCTCTTTCTTCTGTGTTCTTCTATCTTTCCCTCTTCCTCAGGTTATAGACGTGGAACAGAGCTCTGTCTCCTTGATGCCATCTCGGGTTGAAATCTCCCTGGTCAAGGCTGACCCAGGATCCTGGGCCCAGCTGGAACACCCTGATGCACTAGCTGAGAAAGCTAGGGCAGGGGTTGTGTTAGAGATGGATGAGGAAGAATCTGAGGATTCAGATGATCTGAGCTGGACAGAGGAGGAGGAAGAGGAGGAAGCAATGGGGGAATAGTGACACCAGACAGTTGAGTATCTAGATAGGACCTATTTGACTCTCTTAGACCAGGATATGGTTGGCTGTGTGGTGTCATTGAACATTTAATAAATCTTGTATTCTGCAGTTTCACATAGTGTCGTTCTCTCACCTCACAAAGATCACATTTATTGCCTCCATTTTCTATGTATGTTTGATTCATGTGTGAAAATAAGCACATGCAGGGTGGTACCTGTGGCTCAGTGAGTAGGGCGCCGGCCCCACATACCGAGGGTGGCAGGTTCAAACCCGGCCCCAGCCAAACTGCAACAAAAAAAATAGCTGGGTGTTGTGGTGAGCACCTATAGTCCCAGCTACTCGAGAGGCTGAGGCAAGAGAATCGCTTAAGCCCGGGAGTTGGAGGTTGCTGTGAGCTGTAACGCCATGGCAACTCCACCAAGAGTGATAAAGTGAAGCTCTGCCTCTAAAAAAAAAACAAAAAAAGAAAAAAAGAATTGGAAGGTTAATTTGGGCTCTAGTAAATGGGAAGGTTTCGGGAGGTGCCTATGGCTCAAAGAAGTAGGGCACCAGCCCCATATACCGGAAGTGGTGGGTTCAAACCTGGCCTCAGCCAAAAACTGCAAAAAAAAAAAAAAATGTGGGGGGGATGTTTAAAATAAGTAAAATTTGTTATAGACTTTATT
>CAUYPK010170685.1:0-21875 GCA_963574355.1 Loris lydekkerianus
GCCAGGAGAGGCAACCTCACCAGTACCACTACCCCACAATGAAGGGGAGCCATGCTGCTCCTGAGGCCCCCACCCCCACAGGAGGAGTATCTTGGCGGGCCCGGCCCCCCCCCCCCCCCGGGCGGCGGGGGGGGGGGGGCGGGCGCGGGGGGGGGGGGGGGGGCCCGGGGGCGGGGGGGGCCCAATTGGAAAACGCCCAAGGAGCCAAGCTCAGGAGCCTTTCCCAAAGCAAGACCTGCAGGTTCTTGATTCAGAAACAACTAAAAGAGCTTGTGGAATCTTTCAGCTCAGAAAACCTAGACTCAGAGTTGCACTTGCTGTCATCCCCACAGTTAAGCAACAACAAACATGAAAAAAATAAGGACTGGTTAGGGCACCTCTGCTTAGGGCATTTCTCTGTCTTGAAGATGACCTGATTAGGGCATTTAGGAACTTCTGTGGAATACAGATTGAAGGTCCAAAGCTGTCTAAAATCCCCTCCCCTTTAATGCCTGTGACCCTCAGATTCACCAATCCTCTTGAAGAGATAACCTTTCAGCTAATTTATCTTTCCCCTAAATATGTAAAAATATATTCTTTTAGCCAATAGGATTTACTTATAATTTGAATAGTCTTTTAAATATCTTTTTGGTATATTCTTCACATCATGTGTTTTCACCGTCTGTATTCATTTTATGCTATTTTATCTCCTCTAATAGTTTTCCAATCAATTTGGTTTTTCAAAATGAAGCTATCAATCTAATTATAAAAGTAATTTCCTTTTTAGGTATACAAGAAGGGATAAGTTTGTATCCTGTTCTTAGAAAATAATGTGGAAAAATACACATGAAACAATATAGTGGTGTTATTAGGATGTGTGACTAGTTTATATGTACTTTGGTTGTATTTGCTTTTTTAAGCCAAATAGCATATATTACTATTATAAAAAATAAAGATTTATTGATTATTATAAAAATAGACTATCAAAGATACAAAGAAGAAAGTAAAATAACTCAAAAGATATAAACCCGTATGTGTGTGTGTTCTGTGTATGAGTGTTGGTATGAGTGTGTCTGTATGTGTGTCTGTGTGTGTGTCTGTGTGTGAGTGTTGGCATGAGTGTGTATGTATCTCTGTGTATGTCTGTGAGTGTGTGTGTGTGTTAGTGTGAGTCTGTGTGTGTGTGTGTTGTCTCAATCCATTCAGGTTGGTGTAACAGAATACCACAGAAGACTAGGTGGTTCATAAACACCTAGTTTATTTTTCATAGTTCTGAAAGCTGGGAAGTCCAAGATCAAGACACCAACCAGTTTGGGTCAGATGAAGGCCTGATTCCTGATCCATAGATTCCTGTATTCTTACTGTGCCCTCAAGGTAAGGCAGAAGGGGTGGGAGAGGTCTTTAGGGCCTTCTTCATAAAGGCAATAATACCATTCTTGAGGGCTCTGTTTCATGACCTACACTCCTCCCAGAGGCCACATTTCCAAATACCATCACAGTTGTGATTGTGTTTCAACATATGAATTTGGAAGGAACGTACTCTATAGCATGTTTCTATATGTGTGATGGCTAATTTTATGTGTCAATTTGACTGGACCACCAGGATGCCCAGATATTTGATCTATGTGTTTCTGGATGAGATTAGCTTTTGAATGAGAGGACTGAGTAAATCAGATTGCTATCCCTAATGTGAGTGGGCCTCATCCAATAAGTTAAAGGCCTGAACAGAACAAAAAGGCTGAGTAAGAGGAAATTCCTCTTGCCTGAACTGCCTTCAAGTTGGGTTATCTTTGTCTTCCTACCTCTGACTCTAACTGAAATCCTAGCTCTCCTGGGCCTTAAGCCTGGTGGCCTTAGGCCTGGTGCTACACCATTGGCTTTCCTGGGTCTTCATCTTGCTTACCACATGGAGATCTTGGGATTTGTCAGCCTTCATGATCATGTAAGCCAATTTTTTATAATAACTCTCTTTCCATATATGTATATATTCCATTGGTTCTATTTCTCTAGACAACTTTAATACTCTGTGTAGGGGTGATTATACAGTAACAATATTTTGCATAATCTTTGTCCACTTACAAATATATCACAGGCATTTTCCACATTAAAAAAAGGCACCAAGGTCATTATTTTTAATACTTTCCAATATTGTGTTAACTGCATCATGATTTACCTAATAAATTCCCCACTGATAGACATAGGTTAATTTCAATATTTTGCCAATATAAAGTGTTGTGCTGAGCATTCTTGTACATGCATCTTTACATAATTTTTTCAACTTTTTTTTGCATTTTATATTTTATTTTGCTTCCAATGTTTTTTTTTTTTTATTTTGGGGATACACTACTGTGACACTGTTTTTAAAATACCCCCAAAAGCGATAGATATAAAATTACAAGATTGAATCATCATATGAAAGCTTTCAAAGAAAATGGTCCAAAATCTGACTCATGCTTCGTGGACTTCTGATGAGCGAAGAAGATACAATTGGCACGGCACCTGTGGCTCAGTGGGAAGGACACTGGCCCCATATACCCAGGGTGGCGGGTTTGAACCTGGGCCCCGCCAAACTGCAACAAAAAGATAACCAGGCATTATGGCGGGTCCCTGTGGTCCCAGCTACTTGGGAGGCTGGGGCAAGAGAATCGCCTAAGCCCAGGAGTTGGAGGTTGCTGTGAGCTGCGTGATGCCACAGCACTCTACCAAGGGCAATAAAGTAAAACTCTGTCTCTACAAAAAAAAAAAAGAAGAAGAAGAGGAGGAAGAAGAAGAAGAAGATACAATTGACCCTTGAACAACATGGGTTTCAACTGTGCAGGTCGACATATATGTGGATTTTTATTCAAAAATATACATGGGGAAATGTTTTGGAGATTTGTGACAATTTGAAAAAACTCACAGATGAACCATATAGTCTAGAAATATTGCAAAAAAAATAAGAAAAAATTATATCGTGAATGCATAAAATGTATAGTACTAGTCTATTTTATCAGTTACCACCATAATATATATACAAGTCTATTAAGAAAAGTTAAAATTTATCAAAACTACACAAACACAGACGATTCACAAAGCCATCCTCAGTCAAGAAAAATGTAAAGATGCCCTACTCAGTCTGACTGTATGAAATTAAAGGGAGTACATGCTGCTATGCTGCTGTAATAACTTTGTAACCACCTCCTGTTGCTACTGTGGTAAACTGCAGTGTCGTATCTGCTTCCATGCCCTGTGCCCTGTGACACTAATCACCTCCATGGGCCAGTTTATCAGGTAAATTGTGTATCACACTAAAAAGTGTCTCTCTTGCCTCTCTCATATTTCTCATTGTGTTTAGAAAGTACCACAGACCTTGAATAACATCAGGGGACCCATATGAAATGAAATCACTTGTAGAGTGATGCTAGAAGTGTTCTCAAGAAGCAGAGAAAAATCAGGACATCACAAGAGAAAGTTGAATTGCGTGGTATGTGCCATAGTTTGAGGTTTGCAGCTGCAATTACCCATCATTTCAGATAGAGGATTCATCTCGTAAGCAGATAATGTAAACGTACAGTATAGATAAATACAGTAAAGTTTGAGAACAATCCGGGCAATGCAGCAAGATCCCATCTCTACAAAAAAAATTATAAAAAGCAAAAACCCCTTGGAATAGAAGGGCTTTCATCCTGGTTGTGAGAACTTCAGGGAAGAGATCTTCACAGTGGGAATCTCTAGAGATTTACAAAAAGTTCCTCATGAGAGAGGGAGTCAGCTGTAAGCATCTTCCAGGCCCAGAGAGGTTTAAGTCAGCTCCCACTGTGGCATCTATGCAAACACTAGCCATTCATCACTTTAGCTCTTCTGCCCTGGATCCAAACCAGCAGCTCAGGGAGGGTGTGAGAGGAGAGGCCCAGGGCAGGCTTCCTGCTAAAAAGGCCCAAGCTGGGGAGGGAAGATGATTTTGATGCTGGTTCAACCAGGTTTGGCTTTTTCTTAGTGTGGTGACATAGACATTCAACTACTGAGTTTGAGACTATGACTCCAAGTGACCCTATGAACTGTGTGTCACCTAAGACTGAGAAGAAAATGATTGGATCTGATGGATTTTCATCCAGAGGGGTGGATCATTCTAGCCCTTGAGTACATTTTAAGTTGTGCTTGCTGAAAGCACCTCAGGAAAAGACCCAGGAAAGCCCAGGTGGAAGGCACAAGGCACGAGGGGGTCAGAAGTCTCCTTCCTGGCCTTGCTGTGAGTCCCTTGGGGGAGCCATAAGTCTCCAACCCCAACAGTAAAGGGAGTAACTCAGAGCACCACCTGTGACCTCTGCTGGTGACACTTGAGCAGCGAGAGGTGACAAGACAGCTGCAGCAGGCCTATATTTGGACTTTCACTCATGGCAGGCCTGTTGCTATTTGTGGCTGGAGCCAGCTCATGTGGTGCCACTTGCAGAATTCTGGTTTTGAAACAGGCAGGGGTAGCCTGCCAGGCATGCAAAGGTCACCAGGAAAGAAAGCCTGCCCGTCGGACAGAGACCAGTCTTCTAGCAGAAATCCAGGTCTTCTGAGAAATCAAAAAAAGAGGCATTCATGGACCCTTAGCAGGCAAGTTTTGGGGTAGTGATATTCTTCCAATGCAAGTTGTATTATTAGAATCTCAATGCCACAGCATTTATACACTATCTTTCCTTTAGGTGGGAGGAGATACCGTAAGTTGAAAATGTTTAAATAACAATAAATAGCGGAAATGTTTTCTGTATTCTGGAAGTGAGGATTTGCATTTGGTACAAACTGTGAGTGAGGCTTAATAAAGGTAGGGAGAGGCTGGTGATTCTTGCAATATGCCTTTACAGTATTTTTGGTTCAGAGGCCCATTTGCTGGAACTATTTGGAATACTAGATTGATATTATCTGGCTATAGTATTGAGTTGGCAAATACTTTTTACTTTGATCTGCACGTACATCTGATGAATCATAATTTCATACTTTGAGTCAAATCCTGAAATTATAATCATTTTTCACTTATTATGCATATAGCTTCCAGTAGAAAGACTGCACCAGGAAATTTTCAAGTTTGAGCTGTGCCTACAAAGCTGCTTTGAAACGTTTTGCAGTACTATACAGCCAACATTTGAAAGCAACTTTTCTTTAGCTTTGTCTCAGGAATTTCTAAGGACTACATGGATTTATTTCTAAGATTACATGCAAAATTATGTTTGTGCCCTATGTGATCTCTTCTGGGAAGAATTCATAGGTTTTAGTCAATTCTTGGAGATGCCTGTGATACACAAAAGGTTAAAAACACATTTTGGAGTCTGGGGTGCAGTGGCTCATACCTGTAATCCTAGCACTGTGGGAGGCCAAGGCAGGTAGATCACTGGAGCTCAGGAGTTCAAGACCAGCCTGAGCCAGAGCGAGACCCTCTTTCTAAAAATACCCAGGAATTGTGGCAGGAGGCTGTAGTCCCAACAACTTGGGAGGCTAAGGCAGGAGGATCACTTGAGCCCAAGAGTTTGAGGTTGCTATGAGCTATGATGCCACGGCACTCTACCCAGGGTGACAAAGTGAGACTCTGTCTCAAACAAACAAACAAACAAACAAACAAACAAACATTTTGGGAGGACTTTTCTAATTAAACCACATATAACCCTTAAGCAAACACTTTTTTTTAATTGCCACCCTATGGCATAGAAGGTGAGGCTATCCTGGAAATATATTCCTTATAGATTTCTCTAAGCTTTAGTTTCATCATTTATAAAATGACAATTTATTGTCAATGTTCTTTTCTCCTCTACAGAAACTAAAAGACTCTAAGTGTTGAGGAAAAGAGTATTAACCATGGGGTGTGTTGCAGAATTCTTGCTCCGATGCTGAGTGCACAGCCCAACTTGTGTTTGTGTGTTCAAATGTTGGCGTGGAAGAATGTGTTTTTATTAATATTAGTATTTGTGGCTGAATGTTTTCCAGTCTTCTCTCAAATGTCTTCCTTACAGTTTAACTTGGTGTTTCACATTCCAGCTTCTAGGTGAATGCATTTCTCATGGTGATTTATGGGCAATATGGAATTCTAGTTGTTTCCCTCTGGTAGCTCATGGAAATGTGAGTGTTATTTTTAGTGGGCCCATCTGTCTGCAGTTGGTGTAAGTTAATGGAAACCTGGGTTTGGATCCAAGCTCTTCACTTCACTAGTGGTGTGTCCAGCACCCAGCACACAGCTAAATACAGAGTGGCCCAGATACATTTTTATTAAGTAAAATTGCCCACAAGGAAATGCTTTATTCCCACAAAAAATCAGTTTTGCCATCCAAAAAAGTCAGGACATTAAATGTGATGCTTTCCGTGGGCTCCTTCATCCCTACAGCACCACCTCTCTGCCTGGGTCCCTTGAAAGCCCTGGCTGCAGGGAGAGGGTGATTCCATCGCCCATGGCTGTGCCTGGTTATGAGGCTGTTCTGCTTGGTGCTTCTCCCATCGTCAGTTGTTTCAAGGAACTAATGTTTGCATAGTGGCCACAAACAATTCCATACCACTGTGGCCACTGCAAGCTTTCACTTTCCATTCCTGGTCCTTACCCTCCATGAGGGACCAGGTTGGAGGTGTCTTACCTAGCCCAAGGGGGAGATGCTGAGGCTCTAATGAAGGTAATAATAGTAACAACAGCAGCTGACATTCATTGAGATTTACTTTAAGCCAAGTACTATTCTAAGCATTTTTTTGTACATTTGTTATTTGACTAAATGTCAACCTTATGAGGTAGACACTGTCAATAAAACTATTTTTTAGTCCATGAAAATGAGGCCTCAAGAGATAGTTTTGCTGAGATCACACTGCGAGGAGGGGCAGACTCAGGACTGTCTGACTCCAGAGGGCAGTGGTCTTGGGAAGGAGGAGACGGGAGAGAAGGAGGATGTCACCTGGAGACCACATCAGAGTCAGCATCAGCTGGCTACGGATTAGATCAGATAAGGTCAAGGATGAGCTTTTGGCCTCTGGGTGGTGTGCTGGATGGGGAGAGTGTCCTGCTATCATTAATGGAGTGGTAATGCAGTGGTCCTTGTGGAGGATGTGACAGGAATTGGCCATGTTGGATGGGCAGAGGCTTACGCAGTGGTGAGATGAGGAAAGGTGGGGAGCTGTCAGCCTGAGAACCCTGGGGTGCACAGTCTGCAGACTGTAGAGATAAGATGGCTTCGAGGAAGACTTTTGTCTACAAGGTGTGATGTTGTAGCCACAGAGGGAACAGTTTCATTTTGGCCTGAGTGACCAGGTTCTTTGTTTTAGGAGGGAGAGGTACCGGGGGTCTCAAAGAATAGGGAAGGTGACATCTCTGAGAAGCTGCATGCCAGCCTCAGCTGGGTAATTATCACATCTTCACTTGTCTGGGGTCTCCTGAAGACCAGAAACTGTCTCATCCATTCTACCCCCAGCACCTAGCCCAGTCCTGTTCTCATGGGTCCAACTGAACACACACTTCAGCAGCCCCATGGCAGTCAGTGCTGGGACAGGGATGATGCCCTGTGTCAGAGACCCTGCATGTGGTGGGGTCAGAAAGTCACAGATGGACCTTGGGCCTTCCCAGATGACCTCTGTGTGGACACAGACTTCTGTGCTGCCTCACAGCATGCCAACTCCGGGACTTCTACCTCTGGCCTGACCAGGTGGCCATGAGGTTCCCAGGAGCAGAGGCAGCACCAGCCCAAGTTGGGGGAGGATGGACAAGTGCCTGAGCTGGGAGGATGGAGAGGGGCCTGAGCGGAGCCCTGCTGCTGCTCTTGCCTGCTAGGAGGCCCCTGGAGAGGACGCATGGCCCTCTCACACTCTCAGATCCTATTTCCAGATCTGCTTGCCCTCCACTTCCTTCTCCTCCTCTCCCTTCACTCCTATGTGACACCAAGAGCTCAAAGCACTGGTCATAGTGAGATGTTATTCTATCCAAGGGGAATGACTCTGACTAGCTGGATAGTTAGACATGCGAGAGTGGGAGGCAGAACTCTGCTTCTCAGACAGTCGCTGCTTTGTTGAGAACCATCCACTATGATACGGGACACAGGGACGCAGCAGGGTTCATGATGAGAGAGGGGGCAAAGTGGTGTGTACATAGCCAGAAGACAACTGTGACCTTGGGAACCACTAGGGAGAGGTAGCCAGCAGGGCTGACCCAGAGCTCACAAGGAGGAACCAGCAGGCCTGTGGGTCTGACATGTGTGGAGGGGGCTTCCTGGTCCAGCCCAGCACTAGGGTTGTGGGTGCAGACCCAGGGTAGGAGGATGCAGATCCATCGTGAGAGGATACAACCCCCCAGTGGGGGGGGGGGACGCAGACCTGCTGTCAGGGGAATGGAGACCAGCTGTGGGAAGATGCAGACCTGATGGGGGTGGGGAGCACAGACCCGCTGTGGGAGGACGCAGACCTGGTGTGGGGAATGTTTCCTTGTTTCCTAGAACATAACCTTCTCCAGCACTGGGGAAAGGCTGTATTAATGGTGGTGGCGCCACCCCAACTAAGGCCTAAGGGTGGGCAGATTTGTGGGAGTAACTCAAAAGAACCAGACTCTGGAATCCTTATCAATCACAGATACTGTGGAGACAAAACACTGGCCCAGGTACTGCTTGCTTTGTGCCCTATCCCCATCAGGGCTGGACCTGCCCCTGGACACAGCAGAGCTGTGCCTGAGTGTCGTCCCTGTGCGGTGGAGTCACTCAGCGTCAGCAGATGCTGCAGAAGTGATGCTCACCATCCTCATCAGTGTGAAGAGTGCTAAGAGCATTAGAGAATGGGAGGACCCCAAGTGTGATGAGCCCATGTTTTGGCATCTCCAGAGTAAAGTTTCCTTATGGAGATCCGGATCCCAAGAACCAGTGGCAGGCGCAGCATAGGGTCAGGATAGCAGCATCCCTGTCACCTTGTGCCACCTGAAATCTACCTCTCTGTGGACTGATAGAGAAGTAGAAGCTGAGCAACAGTGGGTGCTTCAGAGTGAAGGAAGGAAGAGAAGAGGCCCCAGGGCTCACAGTCGAGTCTGTGTGGTCACACGGTTACTGCTCAGGGGCAGCCACAGGACTACAGGCCTCCAGCAGGAGCCTCCAGTGGTGGAGGGACCCGGAAAATCAGCTCAGGGCCTCACAGATACTGACAGCAGAGAGCAGCTAAAGAAGGTGGGCTTTCTGAAACTTTGTTCCAACTCCTCATGGGCAAGTGAGGCATCCAGGCCTCTTTTATGTAGAAGTACAGTTTCTCAGACCTCACTTTGAAATTTCTGAATCTATATTTAGCCATAATTTCAAGGTGATGCATGTGCACAGAAATTTGAGAAGCCCCATAGCAGGTGAAAGTCCCGGCAGGGCTAACTAACAGGCAACACATGCTGCCTGTCCATGGACGTGACCGCAGGCTTGTGGCTTGGGAGGCCTAGTGACTGTCCCACCCCATGGTGAGCTGGGGAGAGTGAAAGACAAGGAGTTCTCTCTGAAGGGGCTGAGTTTGAGGTGTCTGCAAATGTGCAGGGAGGCAGAGGTTAGGACTGGAGGCATGGGCTTGGAGCCCTCAGCAGAGGGGGCGTAGAGGCTGAGAGTGGATAGGATCCCCAGAGCAGGTGAAGAGAGCGAAGAGGGCAAAGGATGGAAGCTTGGGGGATGCTAATGTGGAAGGAGCAGGCTGGAATGTTGGAGGTGGGGGGGTGGGACTCAGCAGCAGTGATTTCACCACTCAATGCCTTAGGAGGAGTCACAGCTAGCCTGGCAGAAAAGGAAGGGTGAGTAGGGTCGAGTGGCACAGAGTGATCAGTAAAGAACTGAACAGGGTCTACAGATTTCACAAGTATGCCATCAGAAAATGTCACCAACCTAGCACTCTGGAAGGCTGAGGGGGTGGATTGCTTGAGCTCAGGAGACTGAGCTGAGCAAGAATGAGACCCAGTCTCTACTAAAAACAGAAAAATTAGCTGGGAGTAATGGTGCACACCTGTAGGAGGCTGAGACAAGAGGATCATTTGAGCCCAAGAATTTGAGGTTGCTGTGAGCTGTGAAACAATAGTATTCTACTCAGGGCAACAAAGTGAGACTCAGTCTCAAAAACGAAAAACCAAGCAAAACAAACCCAAACTAGAAAATACCATCAAAAAAGGCAATCAAAAGTAGAGACAGGCTGGGCAAGGTGGCTCAGGCCTATAATTCTAACAGTTTGGGAGGCCAAGGTGGGAGGATTACTTGAGGCCAGGAGTTTGAGACCAACCTGAGAAACAGCAAGACCCCCCCATATCTACCAAAACCAAAAAAGTTAGCTGGGTGTGGTGGCACACGCCTCTAGTCCCAGCTACTTGGGAAGCTGAGGAACTAAAATGATGCCACTGCACTCTAGTCTGGGCTACAGAGAGAGACCCTGCCTCAAAAAAAAAAAAAAAAAATGGAAATAGTGTAAAGAAAAGGTAATGTCTTTTTTAAAAACATAGATCTGAGGCCGGGCATGGTGGCTCACACCTGTAATCCAAACACTCTGGGAAGCTGAGATGGGTGGATCACCTGAGCTCAGAAGTTCAAGACCAGACTGAGCAAGACTGAGATCCCCCTCTCTACTAAAAATAGAAAAACTAGCTGGGCATTGTGGCAGGTGCCTGTAATCCTACCTATGGGGGAGAATGAGGCAAAAGGATCACTTGAGTCCAAGAATTTGAGGTTGCTATGAGCTATGATGATAGCATTCTACCCACGGTGACAGAGTGAGACTCTGTCTCACAAAAAACAAAACGATAGTTTTGGAAGTAGCTATTACAAGGACAGCCTGTAACAGAGGTGACAAAGTCCCTCACCACAGAAGAATAAGCAGAGGTGAGAGGGAAGCTGTTGAACTTGGCTTTTGTGTATAGCTGTGGACAGAGTAAGGAAGACAAAGAGCTGAAGATTGACCGAGATCCCAGAAATAGGAAATTAAGAAAAACTGGATCACTTAAGTTATGGATAAGGGGGAAAAAAAATGCTAAACTATGTCTTAATTTTTTATTTTATTTATTTTTTTGAGACTGAGTCTCACTCTGTCACCCTGGGTAGAATGTAATGGCATTGTAATAGCTCACAACAACCTCAAACTCTAGGACTCAAGAGCTCCTCAGCCTCACAAGCAGCTGGGACTACAGGCACCTGCCACAACACTGGGCTATTTTTAGACATGGGTCTTGCTCTGGCTCAGGCTGGTCTGGAACTCCTGAGTTCAAGCAATCTGCCTACCTCGGCCTCCCATAATGCTAGCATTACAGGTATGACCCACTGTGCCTGGCTCAAACATTCACATTTTTTAAAAGCTACTTTATACCCCTTTTAAATCTATTCAATGAACTCTTTTTTTTTTTTTTTTGTAGAGACAGAACA
Source organism: Loris lydekkerianus (assembly GCA_963574355.1). NCBI lineage: Eukaryota > Metazoa > Chordata > Mammalia > Primates > Lorisidae > Loris > Loris lydekkerianus. The sequence goes on from CAUYPK010170685.1 coordinate 11,316, forward strand.
GAGTCTCACTTTATTGCCCTCAGTAGAGTGCTGTGGCATCACACAGCTCACAGCAACCTCCAGCTCCTGGGCTTAGGCGATTCTCTTGCCTCAGCCTCCCGAGTAGCTGGGACTACAGGCGCCTGCCACAACACCTGGCTATTTTTTTGTTGCAATTTGCCTAGGGTCAGGTTTGAACTTGCCACCCTCTGTATATGGGGCCAGTGCCCTACCCACTGAAGCACAGGCACCACCCGTCAATGAACTCTTAAATACTACCAATTTGATAATTTTCAAGTATTTACAAAAATATAAGAACAAATTCTTCCATAACATTAGGAATTTTACGTTGTTCATTTTTTTCTCCACAGAATTTCATTCTAATGTAATGTTGTTGTATGCTTAGAAAGTCTATTATTGATCATCTGTGATGCTTCTCCACAACAATACACATACATAACTTGAGCTTTAATTTTTTTCTTATTTTCCTGGAACCCTAAGTCTCTAAATAGTAAGCTTTTTATTCTTCAGGATTAAGTTACCAATACAATTTTCAGTCACATCTAAGAAAAACAACATAAATACATTACAAATTTTGATAATTATTAAACAAATAAAATGGAAATGTATCTGTTAATGAGGTAGATGGGGCTATTTAAAAAAATGTTAATTTATGTATCCATGGATGAAAATTACATCCTCTAGAATGCAACATAAATTAGAGTCAATTATCTTCCTGTTTTCATTTTGTTGCTGTAAGCACTGAGCAACCTTGCTCATCTACATAAGTAGATGGAAATGAAATCACTTTATTATGGCAATGTCACTTGATTCTTTGAACTCTTTCTAAATATATGCCAAAAATTATTTTAAAACATATATTAGCTGACAATTTGATTTTAGATCCTCCTTTAATTTTGTTGAAAGCAAAGAATTGGAAACCACTCAGCTTGAAAAAAAAATTTTCTTACCCACTCATTAATGTCATTCACTCTTTAAAAATTGATACCGCCCCAGATCGCATTAATGTACATGGCTATGATTTAATAAAAAATAAAAATAAAAATAAAAATTGATACCAACACCTCGTCCTTTCATTTAGCTCCTTGAGGATTTTTTTAATTCCCAAGCAGTAAACTTTACAGTGCAATGTAATATTCAGGATAAATAAAAGGTAAGATTTTAACTTTTGTAATAAGGAGAAGTAAGATTATTGTGACAAAGAATTTATATGCAGCTTCAAACGCTGGCTCATTCCCAGGCACAGCAGCTCTAGAAAGATTAAATATTAGGGTGAGCATCTGGAAACTCATACTCCTAAAGCCACACATGTTGTGTAACCCGTTGGCAAATCTTTGTGTGCCGTGTGCTGCAGCTGACCCGTGCTGTACATGCCATCCGCTGGAGGAGCCTAACTGTGAAGAGAGGAGGAAGTAAAAATGGTAGCCAGAGGGGAAAGAAGGTTATTTTTAGGCTGGTACAATGTATTTGTTATCCAGCTTTACATAACAAATTATTCCAAAACGTGGCAGCTAAAAGTAACAAATATTTATTACTTTGTATGGTTTCTGAGGGTCAAGATTCTAAGAACAGCTCATCTGCGTACTTTTGACTCAGGGTCTCTCCTCAGGCCTGGTGATCACTTTCCCTTGGGTGGTAATCACAACTTCTTTAATGATATTTGAAACCCAGTCAATTTTATCCTTTGTTGTTTTCTATAATTACTCTCATCATAGTTTATCCTTACAGTAAACTGTGTTCCTTTGTTGCATCTTTAGTGATCAGCAGATTTGTAGATGCCAATCTTCCCTAATCTCTAGTTTACTATCCTACTAGGAAATTAAGAATCGGGTTATTAATTATCATATTCTGAGCAGGACTTTTCTTTGGGGGTGTGGTATAGTATTTCTTAGGACATGCCATTGTGTTACATGGAAGAAGACATAAAACTTGAAAGACTCCAACAAAGTGTTGCCATTTAGAGATTATTAGCAAGCTTTTCATAATAAACAGATAAGAAAAATTAATAATATAGTCAACTATATATTTTTTATAGGAGTCACACTTCAAATTCAAAGATACAAACAGATTGAAACTAAAAGGGTAGGAAAAGATATACCATGTAAACAGCAAACACAAGAAAGCTATAGTGGCTATACTGATATCAGAAAAAAAATGAGACTTTAAGGGCGGTGCCTGTGGCTCAAAGGAGTAGGGTGCCAGCCCCATATACTAGAGGTGGCGGGTTCAAACCCAGCCCCAGCCAAAAACTGCAAAAAAATAAATAAATAAATAAATAAATAAATAATAATAATATTAAGACTTTAAGACAACAAAAAAAAAACTGTTACTAGAGATTAAGAGAGACTTTTAGGGGGGGCAGTTTTTGGCCAGGGCTGGTTTTGAACCTGCCACCTCCAACATATGGGGCCAACACCCTACTCCTTTGAGCCACAGGCAATGCCCGATAAAGAGGGACTTTTTCTGTTTTGTTTTATTTTGATTGAGGCAGTGTCTCACTCTGTTGCCTTAGGTAGAATGCCCTGTAGAATGTCACATAGCTCACAGCAACCTCAAACTCTTGGGCTCAAGTGATCCTCTTGCCTCAGCCTCCTGAGTAGCTGGGACTACAGACACCCACCACAATACCCAGCTAGTTTTTCTATTTTTAGTAGAGATGGAATCTCAATCTTGACCAGGCTAATCTCAAACTCCTGAGCTAAGCCATCCACTCACCTCAGACTCCCAGGTTACTAAGATTACAGGTGTGAACCACCAGGCCCAAACAAGAGGGACATTTTATAATTAATGAAAGAGTCAAGCCACCACAAATATATAACAATTATACTGTATACTAGTATGTATATGTACCTAATATCAGAGTACCAAAATTTGTGAAACAACTGGCATAAATGAAGAGAGAAATAGACAATCTATCAATAATAGTTGGAGACTTCAGCACTCTACTTTCAATAATGAACAGAATAAGCAGAAGATCAACAAGGAAATAGAAGACTTGAATAATACTATTAACCAACTGGACCTAACAGACATTTATAATAGAAGATGCTCCACCAAACAAGAGCAGAATACATTCTTCTCAAGTGTATATGTGATGTTCTCCAGGAATAGACCATATGCTACCCAATAAAACAAACTTCAATACATTTATAAAAAGATACTAACAATATAAAACACATTCTCCAGCCACAATGAAATGTGATTAGAAATCAACAACTCAGACCAGGTATAGTGACTTATATCTGTAATCCTAGAACTTAGGGAGGCCAAAGTGGGAGGATCATCTGAGATGGGGAGTTTGAGGTCAGTGTGGGTAAGAGTGAGACCTTGTCTCTATGAAAAACAGAAAAATTATCCAGGTGTGGTGGTGTGCACCTGTAGTCCCAGCTAATCAGAAGGCTGAAGCAGGAAGAGTGCTTGAGCCTAGGAGTTTGAGGTTGCAGTGAGCTATGATGATGCCATTACTCTCCAGCCCAGCAACAGAGCAAGACCCTATCTCAAAAAGAAAAAGAAGGAAAAAGGAAGGAAGGAAGGAAGGAATTTGAGAAACTCACAAATATGTGGGAATTAAACAACACATTCCTAAGTAACCAATGGGTAAAAAAAGAAATCAGAAGGAAAATTGTAAAATACTTTGAGATAAATAAGAATGAAGATAAATATACCAAAATTTGTAGGTTATGGTAAAGCAGTGCTTATGGGAAAAATTATAGCTACCATTGCCTATATTTAACAAGAAGAAAGATCTCAAGTCATTACCTTAAGACACTGGAAAAAGAAGGATCAAACTAAACAAAAGAAGCAAAAGGAATTAAATAATAAAAGTTAGGTTGGAAATTAGTGAAATAGAGACTAGAAAAACAGTAGAGAACATAAAGAAACCAAAACCCAATTCTTTAAAATGATCGACAAAATTGACAAACCTAAAAGAGAGAAGACTCCAAGTACTAAAATCAGAAATGGAAAAGGGGACACCACGCTATACCCATTCATAGCATTTCTTTTTAATCTTATTTATTTCTCTAAGCTTGGTAGTAATGAGTTTTGGCACTCTGGGAGGCCCAGGTGGGTGGATCCTTTGAGCTCAAGAGTTTGAGACCAGCTTGAGCAAAAGTGAGACCATGTCTCTACCAAAGATAGAAAAAATTAGCTGGGGGTTGTGTCCCAGCTACTTGGGAGGCTGAGGCAGGAGGATCACTGGAGCCCAGGAGTTCTGAGGGTTCTGTGAGATAGGTTGACACCACAGCATTTTAGCCTGGGCAATGGAGTGAGATTCTGTCCAAAAAAAAAAAACATGGTTAAAAGACTTGGACAGGCATTTCTCCAAATAATATTTACAAATGGCTAATAAGTACATCATTGTTCATCAGAAAAATGCAAATAAAGCTACAATGAGATAATCAGCAGCATATGAGGGCACTTGTCACATTACACCTTACCTGGCCTTGAGCAGCATTGTCATATTCTTAAATATTTGCTAACTAGAAAAGTAAAATGGAATCTTGTTTGTTAGTTCTCTGTTCCTGATGAGTATGAGCAGTTTTTCCAAATGTTTTTGTGTGGGTAATATCATATACAAAAGTGTTTTGTGAATTGTCTATGTACATTCATCTATTGAGATCTTACTTTTTCAATTCATTTTCTTTTTCTTTTTAAAAATGTTTTCACTGAATCCATTCTTTTGCAGAATAATTCATACGATTTTTAAAAGTAATAATTGTAGGCAGGATGCAGTGGCTCACGCCTGTAATCCCAGCACTCTGGGAGGCTGAGGCAGGTGGATTGCCTGAGCTCATAGATTTGAGACCAGCCTAAGCAAGAGTGAGACCCCCTTCTCTAAAAACAGCAGAGTGTTGTGGCAGGTGCCTATCATCCCAGGTACTCAGGGGATTGAGGCAAGAGAATCACTTGAGCCCAAGAGTTTGAGGTTGCTGTGAGGTATGACGCTACGGCACCCTACCGAGTGACTCTGTCTCCAAACGGAAAAAAAATTATAAATGAGTAGAGCCCAACCTAACAACCATCCACTATGAAGAACTTCTTAGGAACTGATTTCCCCATTCTTTCTGTGTCTCAGGATCCAAGATATTCACTATTAACAGTCCAGGAAGGATCTTTCTTATACAAAGGAGCTTCCCAGGGCTTCTGGAATTACAATGGAGGAGGAAGCTGGGGAGGAACTGGGGCCGGAGAGGTCTGCCCCCAAAGATTTCCACTTTTATCACATGGATATGTATGACACTGAAAACAGACTACACATCTTCCCTGATGAAAACATTAGGATGACAAGGGATGGCATCCAAGCTGAAGTGAGCAGTGAGCCGAGAGGGGAAGGGGATGATAAGATTCAAAGAGACCTTCAAGGAGAAGTGGATGAACTTGTCCATTTATACGGACTTGCAGATGATCATGAGTTAAGGGATGAGTTTGTTGATGAAAACTTGTCCAGAGTTGGGGTTCCAGAATATCCTCCTCATATGATGAAGAGGAGAGACCCAGCTAGGGAGCAGAGAGACTGGAGACTCCCTGGGGAGGATGCAGAGGCCGAGGACCTGGGTTTCAGAGGGTGGGGATCAGCAGGTCAGTGCCAGGACTTGCAGGAAGCCTACAGGTACACACATGGCCGAGCCAGCGAGGAGTATGAATGCTACGTCATCCCCGAAGAGGAGGATGAGGAGGAAGCTGCTGATGTCTTCTGCATCACTTGCAAAACTCCAATAAGAGCTTTTCAGAAAACTTTTGATGAACACAAGGAGCATGAAGTGATGCCACTCAGCAAGGCCCTGGAAAGTGCCAAGGTAAGCAGGTCTCTCTGGTTCTTCCCTGTCTTGATATTGCATTTGTATCTCAAGAATATGGGCAGGGAATAAGCTTTAAAAATTGCCTTCAACGAAAGAGAGAGAAAGATTTCCCATTTGGAAAATGGGGCCAAAGAAGAGAGAGAAAGAAAGAGAGAGAGACAGAAAAGATGTAACTTAACACCTTCTTTGTGATTCTCTGTTGGGTAGGACGAAATTCACAAAAACATGTACAAATTGGAAAAACAGATTATTGAGATGGAAAACTTCGCCAACCACTTGGAGGAAGTTTTCATCACTGTGGAGGTAAGAGTGCACTTGAGGACCTCAGCTGACACACATCAGTGGCTAGGTCAAGAACCTGTTTCTGGTATGAGTCTGTTTTCTTGAATGTGAGAGGTCTCCACTGCTCCTCTCCCTCCCCCTGGCCCCTGACTTCCCACAGAGCTGGGCACACATGTCACAGAGTTGATCTCCTGTTGACACTCCCTACTGCACCATGAACTCCCAATGTGTCTTTGTACCCCCAGTCCTGCTACCTGGTATGTTTCAGAGTAGGTGTTTTATATATGCTTCTTGTGTGAATAAATAAGGAAGAAATTTTCCAGTCACAGTCCTCCTTCATTGACTCCTTTTTCTCCTCATCCCCCTTTAACCAGATCACCACTTGCACACAGTGCAGACCACATGGTCTCGACCCTTACTCTGACAAAGACAACCTAAAGGTGGCACCATTCAGTGGAAGCCCCTCATTTGAGCTCAGGTGGTGAGAAGAGCTGTCTTTTGCCCTGGTTTTTGTTTTGGGTATTTCTGTGTTCAGTGTTTGTATTTTGTTTGTTTGTTTTGAGACAAGAGTCTCACTCGGTAGCCCTGGGTAGAGTACCAGTGACATCATCATTCACACCAACCTCAAACTCCTGGTCTCCAGCGATCCTCTCGTCTTGGCCTCCCAAGTACCTGGGACTATGGGTGCCTGCCACAATGCCCAGCTAATTTTTCTATTTTTCTCACTTTGCTCAGGCTGGCCTCAAACTCCCAAGCTCAGGCAATCCACCCACTTCAGCCTCCCAGAGTGCTAGGATTACAGGTGTGAGCCACCGCACCTGTCCTGTTTTTATTTTTTTGGTCTCACTGACAATCCCTTGGGCACCACCTGGTGTACTGGCCATGTCACCAGAGAAAGTGAGCTTCCATGTGGTTTCCTTGTCCTTTAAGTGGCTGTTAAGTCTAGACCTGTGTGGGGAGCTATAATGTTGATTATATAAAGTCAGGTATAGACTGTAAAACTGCTTTCAGCTGTACAAGATGCAAAATACTCATGTCTGCCAGTTACTGCTACTCAAGCACAGATATACTGTTAGCTGTGCATGGGTTAAAGAAAATAAGTTTATGCTTTGTCTAGTTAGAAATTTCCAGACTTTCCTGAGAGATCAATAAGAATTTGGAATTCCAGGGTTAGAAGGAACTTTCCATCCTTTGATGACCTCTTTGCCTCTCCGTCCTGACATGGGAATGAATGTGGGCTCTTGATCCAGAGGCCAAGACTCCTGAGCTAGAAGCTACTGCTCTGTGGTTTCTACCAGCTGGTCCTACTGCTCCCTCCTCCCCTCATGCTACACAGAGCAAGACTGGTCTCTCTCGCATAAGCCAGCCTGATACACAGACAAAAATACCCATTCTGTCTTTGAGAAATGTTCTTTTCCTCAGCTGCTGTCTGTTTCTCATAAGATTGATGTTTCCATGCCTGTCACCAGACATGTCACAGTCCCCTGGATGTGCCCTAGTAAGAACATACCACTGTGTACCACTGTGATGCCAGAGCTCAGCCTGACCTTCTAGGTGAGGTGGACCAGAACTGAGGGACTTCCTTCTCCCTTCTCTTCCTGTGGGTGCTCTACTGCTGTTTGTGCAGCCTTGGACCATAGCAACAGGAGCACCTCAGATGAGCTAAGACCCAGGCCCCTTTCCCAAATGAAACTAGACCTTTTCAGTCTCAGACTTAAAAGGGAGAAGATCTATTGCATTACCCACCTGTGGAAGACACAGAGAAGGGGCCAGCCTTTTCACTACCCACATAGGATGGTGGTAGGATGGGTAACAACAGCCGAAACAAGACTCCTTACACTGCTCTGCCAGCTTGTTCTCAGGTTAAAGTGTCTTCGTCCTCAGGGGGGGACTCTGAGCAACACTGGGGAGTCATCTGTTGCTTTTTCCACTCTTCCACCATTCTTAGCAAGTCCTGTGCACACAGAGGTGCTTGTCATACTCCTTGAACAATTAGCAAGAGACTATTCTTCGGAAAATCCCCATTTTCTGATGAGGAAGACATCAGTCAGGACCTTCAGAGCTCTCCTGGGCTGACAGTATAAGTAGTGGGCCAGGAGTGGATATGCTCTACTTGACATCTCTCATCTGCTGTGCTCTTGGATTTAGCCCTCCCTCCTTCTGTCTTACATTTCTCATCTACTAGGGCCACCAGGTCACCATCTTTGTTCCCCTTTGCTTTCATCTTTTCCCCCACTAATATGATGCTAGTTGATGTCATCTTGGCACGGGTAGGATCCAAGCACCAGCCTGAGATGGTGAGGTGCCAGGAAGGAGTGATCAGTGGGATCTCTTGGGGGAAATGTGTCTACATTAAAATCCAAGGCCCAGGAGCAGACCTACTCATCACTGATAATCTCCCCAGTCAGTTGTCACGGTGACAGGAGTCAGCTGACACTGGGGGAGGATTGCAAAATGCTGCCCCCAGAGAGACAGCAGTGTTTTCTGTTAAGATCACTCCTGGGGTTCTACGTTGAGGACTCCTGTGTCCCAGTTTCTCCAGCCTCCACCCCAGCACCCTGGTGGAGAGGACAAGACAGAGTGAAGGGAGGGAAGTGGCTCTGGATAGGCACGTTTCCATGCCCCCATGACTCTAATCAGCATACACATGCACTGACAGGGTGACTGAGGTCAGATGTCTTGCAGGAGAATTTTGGAAAACAGGAACAAAATTTTGAGTCCCATTACAATGAGATCTTGGAAACACTTGCTCAAAAATATGAAGAAAAAATACAAGCTCTAGGGGAGAAAAAGAAGGAGAAGCTGGAAACCTTATATGGACAACTGGTCAGCTGTGGAGAAAACCTAGACACCTGTAAAGAGCTGATGGAAACCATAGAGGAGATGTGCCATGAGGAGAAGGTTGATTTCATAAAGGTCAGTATGAAATGGAACCCCGGCCTGAACTGACAGGCATGGCTGAGGCAGCCTTCTCTCATGGGGGTGCCCTCTCTCCTCCTGGAGGCATCAGGCATGCCTTTTGTGGTCTGCATCCATTTGATTCCCCCGGACGTGGGTGACGGGGAGGTTGTCGCCCTATTTCTCTGCTCATCTGCGATGCGAGTGGCAGGCGGGCGCATGCACGCTGACTCTACCCCCCATCACTGCTTCAGTCCTCTGTTCTGACCACCCAGGGATCTGTCCCGTCGTCCTGGAGCTGCACAAAAGCCACGCTCTGAGCATATCCTGGCCACCTCAGAGGGCCTCATGGAGCTCTGGGGAGAAAGTTCTGGTCAAGTCTGGAAAGGCACCTTAAGTTACCCGGTTACCAGTGTGGCAATTAAAAATCTTACTTCATAAACTCAGACATACCAAAAACAAACAAACAAATAAACAAAAACTAAAACAAAACCCCTTCTTAATTTTCTCAAAAGCAAATGAAACCTGACCCAATCCACCATGTGGTTGGGTTTGGAAATTTCAGTCTCCATCAGGCCAGAGTCCCCTTCCTTCACAAGGTGCCACAGGAGTATAGGGCAGATGTGGTGTCCAGGGTATGGGAGAAAAACTCAAAAAATCATTGCCAAGACCTTCAGCCTCTAAAGCTTCTGGTTGCCAAGGATGGCTGCCAGTGTCCAAGCTCAGAGTCATCCCTCCAAGCCTCACCTTCCTCCTGTGCTTGGGGGGAGGGACCCACAAATGAAGCTGCCGAGCAATTTGGCAGCACTGTGAGAGCCACCAATGCTCATTCCATGGTGCCACCGTGTCCACCATGTGGGGAAAGCACAGGAATGCTTCTCACCATTATGTGTGATGGTGAAAAGCTGGCAACAATCAGACTGTCCAACAAGAGAGGATCAGTTAAGTGAATGATGGAGTTTCCATTCACTAACTGTTTGTAATCAATTGTTGCTCAAGTTTTCAAATGATGGCCCCAAAAGCCATTTGTTGTTGGGGAAACACAGCACTGTGGTATGGAGGAAAACTCCTGGGCATAAGGCTGGCTCCCTCAGAGTGTAAGACACAGCTGCTTTTTTTCCTTTTGCTTAATTTCCAAGTATTCTGATATGTTTATGTTAGTATATAGTTTAAAAAAGTAGTTTACTTTCAAAATTAATTAATATTTTCTCCTTTTCGCTTCCATTTCAGGACGCAGTGGTTATGGCTGACAGGTAATATGTTTGTTCTGATACATATTTTCTCTTTATTATTTTTTTTAATTTATTTTTATTTTTTTAATATTTATTTATTTATTCATTTTTATTGTTAAATCATAGCTGTGTGCATTAGTGCAATCGCCTGTACCCATTCTAAGATGCACCATAGAGGAGGCCCCACCCATTACCCTCCCTCTATCAAAACCTCCCCCCTCCCTTCCCCTTCCTTGGCCCTTTCCCCATAGTCTTGTGCTATAGTTGGGTTATAGCCTTCATGTGAAAGCTATAGTTTAGCTTCATAGTAGGGCTGAGTACATTGGATACTTTTTCTTCCATTCCTG